>VDFB02103102.1:0-17106 GCA_007258455.2 Sequoia sempervirens
GGTACAGATATTTTGTAAACCCTAGTACAAGGGACAACACATTCAAGTTGGTACATTCTGTATATAAGGCATGCTTGCCTCTTTGTAAAGGTTAGACAGTAAGGGATTAGAACTTCTAGAGATTTAAAGAACTTTTGGGAAAGAAAATAGAACTTTGTTAGAAGGATTTAGAATCTAAAGTTAGGACTGTTAGGAATGAGTCAGTTAGCAGAAGGAGAGAGAGTTGTATCTAGATTCATAGTAATAAGAGCTTCTCTTTGTCTTCCTGGTTAGCAGTAAGATTTTAGTATAGATTGTAATGCATTTTCAAAGTTCTCTTAGTGTAGTTGGAAACAATCCAAAGAATCAGGTTCTTTGTACACTGGTGATTGTGTCAACTTTGTAAATATTGTTTATCTGTTTTAATAACAGTAGAAACAATCAGAGTTTAATCTACTTCAAGTTGTGTTCCTGAGTGATATTTGTCTTAATTTGATCATTTGATTTGTGAAGTCTTGAAGGAATGAAAGATTATTTGTGTTTTGTTTAAATGATGATTAAAAATCTGTTATGTGAATCATCACTATGAATGAAAGAAGTTGTGTGTCAATCACAAGCTTATCTTGTTCTGTAGTTTAAGTTTATAATTCCTTGAAGTTAACAAGTCTGGTCAAGATTGGATAAACTATTTTTTCTTTTATGTTTGAAACCCTGATCTATCTTTTATTGTTTCTTTAAAACCCCTATTAAAGTTGGTTTTATTTTTATGCTTGATCTAAGAACAGTCTGGAAGATCTACACCAGCAAGCCCCTTGAATATTATTGTTGCATTGACCATTGAGTAACATCAGCATAGTTGAGACCCAACTAAAAAGACCTTGGAAGCTAAGGCATCCATGTGTTGCCTTTCTCTTTTCGGGAGAAGCAAGATAGCAATATTTTGCTTGCATTGTTGTGGTGCCAAAATCACCATCAACAGGAACTGGCACTAGAAGGAGGGCCTAGAAGGGAAAACTAGATGAACCTGGGTTTTCATCCCTAGAAAAGTCCCATAGAGTTCTTACGATGGGTTGAAATCACCACCCACGATAAAACTCAAGACCTATAAGACACAGGAGTCATAAGACTAGAGGCAACCATCATACCACGCACGCAGGCTCTCCCTCGCTCCACGAGGCTTTTCACCAATACCTCGGTGGATGCCTATCAATCCCACCATCACATCATCTCGGTGGCCATCATGGTTTGGACAGCCCATGCAATAGGCGGCTCCAACCACCACCATCACCACCAATGGTATTCTTTCGGGAATAATCCCTCTCCATTCGGGGACTATTCTGGAGGTTTTCATGATGCGCTAAGAACCACTGAGAAATTCTGCTACGTATATTCTGTGGCGAGTCAAAGAGATGTAAAAGAGCACATACAAGTTTTTCAAAGGATACTTGTACTAGAGCTCGGTGGCTCACGAGGATGTGATGCGGTTGTTCCCTTATTCTTTGGGGACATAGCGCCTGGTGAACACCTTAATCTTCCTCAAGGTTCCATTATGACCTGGACACATTTGGAAAATGCTTTTATTAATCAATTCATAATCTATGTGGATCCAGCTCTTTTATATCACCAATTCGCTACCATCAGAAAGGAACCAGGTGAACCTTTGCCTTTATTCAATACCAGGTTCCAACGAATGTATAGAAGATTGCAAGATCCTTATTTAGTCAATGAGGATAGTGCCATTCAAGCTTACTTTAAGGTTATAGACCCCTTGCTGGGCTTGTTCTTGCAAAGGACCTATCAACCAGCTGAGATTGACTCTCTATCCAAAGTCTATCACCTAGCTATCAAGCTGCAACAACAAATCAATTTTCAACAAGGAGGCCTAGGAGGGGGTTTCCCTTCAATAGGATACCAGATGCATAGCTCAACCCCTCCATTCAATATTGTCCCGGGAATGTCTCCTTCCCATTATGGACCTATATCTGAATTGCACACCCAACCACCTATTCTATTCTTTGCTACGGGGACTTCTGATCTTTTTCAACAGTCACAACTTCCTCAAAGTTCCCATGGCCATCAGAACCAAATTGGAACACCAAGTCATGTTGACCAGCCACCTGTCGTCAAGGTTGTGGAAAGTGAGAAGACAGTTCAACTTACAAATGAGGTAGAGACCCTGAAGAAAACACTGTCTCAAGTTACCAATGATATGGCTCAACTCCGTTTGAACCCCTCTCAAAACCAAGGCAACTACCCTAATCAAAACAATAACAACCAGGGTACTTATCAGAATAACAATAACTACAACCAAAGAGGTTACCAAAACCAAAACAGAGGGTATAATCAAAGGCCAAACAACAATAGACAGCGGAATACATGGCCTAATAATGGTGGAGTTCCTCACAACTATCAAGCAAATGCGGAGAGAGCACATACATCAAACGTGGCTGACCTCAACTTCATGACCAATTGGTGCAGGTTGCATGATACTGCAACCCATTCTGAGGTAAATTTCCCTCAAATGGAGAAAGTTGTTAAGATGGCACACGAAGATGCTCATACATTCCAGGGGAATTCAAACAAAGGAGGTTACTTAATGGATACTGCAATGACTTATGAGCTCTTTGAGGAGGAGCCTTCATTCCCAAGGCAAGAAGAAAATGAACCAGAGGAAGACTCATATGATGCCCAGGCTTTTCAAACAAAAGGAGGACACTTCCTGAGAAATCAAAGCAAGGGTCCATTCACCACATCAGCACCTCCCAATCACATGGTACCTCTGAATCAAGGTGTTGATAATAATCCTCCTCCACCAAAAGGCCCGCCTGACCTCCATAACAAGGGTAGTCCCTCTGCTGTTTTCAAAAATAATTCAAGTTATAATGCAGAATTTGACATTGTTTTTGAGATGCAGAAGCAGAAAACTTCTTTGTCATATTTTGACAGTTTAAAGTGGTGCCCTACTCAAAGGGAGATAGTGTTGAAGGCTCTAGAACAAGCTAATAAGTCAAAAGGAAAGAGCAAGGTGGCACCTACTGGGGACGTGAATGCAACCTTATACAGAAACAAGGTAGGTACTCCACCTTTCCTTTTAAGTTTAAGAATTTCTGGAAAGAACCTTCACAACTGTCTGTTAGATTTAGGGGCTTCAAGAAATGTCATGTCATTTTCCATATGCAAGAAGTTGGGATTGGACCCCATTCATACAAATAAGGTCATTCAACTTGACAAAACAGAGGTCAATGTGGTAGGCGAATTAAGAAACATACACATTCAAGTAGGATCAAATCCTAGGATCCTAACAAACATAGACATTCAAGTGGTAGACATTCCCGAGACCTATGGTATGCTGCTAAGACGAGATTTGATGAAGAATTTAGGGGGATATCTTTCCCTTGACTTTTCACATATGTGGCTACCATGGAAAGGGATTCCTAATCAGATTAGGATTGAGAGTGAGCCTCGCCTCAAGCATATCATTACTGAATATGATTGCCACAATGAGGTAGCCTATTTCAAAACTGGAATAGGTGTGTATAAAAGAGATGAAATTTTAACCTTCTCTATTCTTGATCCTAAAGACCTGCCAATACCAAGGTTCCCTAATCCTACAATTAATGAAAATCAGCAGGCACTAATCAGAAAGCTGCAACAAGATCAGCTAGTCTTGGGAGAAGATGTAGATCTGCAAAGTCTCTTGTTCCCTAATTGGTGCAGGGTACATTACCAAAGCCACTCAGAATTGACTTGTCAACCCTGCATTAACATCTTAAATCATGTTTCCAAAGCTAAGGAAGCTAGCACAAGCCATCCTGAGATCATTACAAACCGCTTCTCATTTGAAGCAAAAGAAGCAACAATATTAACCAGAAATGGGATGCCCTCAAGGGAGGTTCGTCCTCAAATGGAACCTTCCCCAGACACATGCCCAAATCAGTATACTGATAAGGAGCAGCCCCAAGGTTTGTTTAACACCCCTTCACTCACGGATATACCAAAATCCAAGGGGTTAACCAAAGAGACAAGTGACGGCCAGGAAGATAACCACAGGTTACATAATGCAACCAAGCAGGAATTGGAGAAAGTACCTAGAGAACCTTTAGACAATCATTTTCCTATGTCTGGTCCAAGAGATAGAGAAGTCCCACCTTTGGTTAATCCTATTCAAATACCTATGAAAACTTCAAAAGGATTAACCCCTGCTTGTGATCAGTTGTGGACCCCTACCTTTGATGGATCCAAGTCCAAGATAGGCAGTGGTGTTGGAATTGTACTAACCAACCCGAAAGGGAAAGTTTTATTTGCTTCTTACAGGCTACAATTTGGGTGCACTAATAATGTAGCTGAATATGAAGCTCTGGCTCGAGGATTAATGTTTGCAAATAAGAAAAGGGTCACTGCCTTGGTGGTCCAAGGAGATTTAGAAGTAGTTATCAAACAAGTGCACAGCTAGTATACATGTCACAACAGAAGGCTGGCAGCATATAGAAATTGGGTATGGAACCTGATTGAGGACTTTGATGCCTTTGGGATTAGTTTAATCCCTAGAGAAGAAAATCAGGTAGCTAATTCACTGGCTATTGCTACAAGCAACTTGGAACCTATGCAGTGCTCCAAATTCAAAATATTCTCAATGGAACTGATGTCCACCCTAGTTGTTCCTAACAATATCAAGAATTTTCAGGTCTTTAATGATGACCGACATATCCTTGCTTTCCTAGCAAGTTCTAATGGTTTTGAGGGGCAAATTATTGATAAGTCCATTAGGGATCAAGGAGATTGGAACCCTGAGGATTGTGATGCAAAAGGGGTCCTTAATTTGAGAAGTAATAATATTCCCAAGGGAATGGTGGCTTTGGAGAGACTTTTTGACTTAGATCCAAGGGCTCGAGAGAAGGCATCAGCTGAAGAAAAGGGAAACAGTTAACCTAGTTGACTCGGGTCCGGAAAGGAATGTCTACATAGGGAAGGCCTGCCATGAAGCAATTAAAGAAGACATATTGAGGACACTAGGGGATATTGCTGCAATAGCCTGGGGGTATGAAGACCTCTAGACCTTCGATTCTTCTGTTATGACCCACACTATCCCCTTGAAACCCAAGGCTAAACCCTTCCGACAGAAGCAGCATCTTGTCAACGCCCTGATCGAGCCATTGATCTATAAAGAAGTTCAGAAATTGTTGTCTACAAGGATAATCTTCCCTATGCGCCATTCAACATGGGTGGCTAACTTAGTCCCAATCCGCAAGAAGAACGAGGAGATCAGGCTATGTGTCGACTTTTAGAACCTGAATAGGGCTTCAGAAAAGGATAATTACCTGCTCCCTTCCCTGGATGAGGTACTACAGACCATCCATAGAGCACAAATGATGTCATTCTTGGACGGTTACTCTGGATACAATCAGGTAATGGTTGACTTTGAGGATAGGATGAAGACGACTTTCACCACCAAGTGGGGGACGTTCACATATAGAAGGATGCCATTCGGCCTGATTAACATTGGAGCCACTTTCTAGCGCGCCATGGACATAGCTTTCAAGGATCTGATTGGAAAATGCATTATTGTTTACATTGTGACCTGATAGTGTTCTCTAAGGATCAACTCAATCATGCTGCCGATTTGGCTAAGGTTCTCCAAAGGTGTATTCAGCATGGCGTCTCCTTGAATCCCAACAAGTGTGTGTTCGGAGTTTATGAGGGAAAGCTCTTGGGACATATAATTTCAGAAAGGGGAATCTCAATCAACCCAGACTGAGTTGAGTCTATTATGAAGATCACCCAGCCAAGAAGCAAGAAAGAAATGAAGTCTTTCTTCGGTAAAATCGACTTCATAAGGAAGTTCATCACAGGCTTCGCTGAAATTGTGAAACCCCTGAACGAAATGATGAAGAAGGATACCAGAATAGAATGGACTGAGAAGGCAAAGGCTGCATTCATGCAAATCAAGCGATCCATCTCAGAAGCATTAGTCCTCACCAACCCTGATTACATCAGACCATTCTACATTTACTCTTTTGCCTCTGAGCATTCTTGTATAGCAGTTCTAACTTAGCGAGGAGAAGAGTCAGAGGAGAGGGGGATTGCATTTATGAGCTCCCCATTCAAAAATGTGGAAATCAAATACCCGCTTCTCAAGAAGCAAGCCTTCGCGTTAGTTCGGGCCGTCAAGAAGTTTCGACATTACATTCTTTGAAGCCAAATCATCGCTGTAGTTCCAGATGCAGCTGTGAAGTCTTTACTGGTGCAAAGCGAGCTGGGAGAAAGGAGGGGCAAATGGATGGCCATCTTGCAAGAATTTGATCTGGAGATACATCCCATGAAATTAGTTAGGGACACAGGTTTATCTCAGTCTATGGCAAGCTTGCGACAACATCATTTGTCAACAGTACATGACCCAGTCTTTCTCTAACAACCCCTGGTATGTTGATACCATTTGCTTTATGCTCAACAATCGATGTCCGGAAGGAATGAGTGCCACTCAAAGGAGAGCCCTAAGACTGAAGATTTCTCATTACATGCTCAAAGGAAGGTTGTTATATAGAAGGAATTTTGAAGGGGTATACCTGAGATGCCTTGATCATCAAGAGGCCAAGCAGGTGATTTCTGAGTTTCATGGGAAGCATGGCACAGGTCATGGTTCTGCTGACTCATTAGCACATCAGATCCTTAGGTCTGGTTATTACTAGTCCTATGTATTCAAGGATTCCCATCAACATGTGAATACATGTCACACGTGCTAGGTTTCTGCACCAAGGGAATGCCATGCAGCCATGCCACTACAACCCGTTTACGAGGTAAGGCCATTTGCCCAGTGGGCACTGGATTTCATTGGAGTAATTAACCTGAATTCCTCTGAAGGACATAAGTTTATCTTGACTGCTACTGATTACTGTATGAGGTGGACAGAGGCCATACCTTTCAAAAATAGCACTACGGAGGTAGTGAACAAGTTCCTCACTGAGTGCATCACTACACGGTTTGGGGTACCCTTCGCTCTAATATGTGATAATGGTTCCGCCTTTTTTTCTGCTGAGTTTATTTCCTGGGCATATAACCACAAGATTATCTTGAAGTATTCTTCAAACTATTATCCACAAGGCAATGGAGTTTCTGAGTCTACCAATAAGAATCTCTTAGGGGTAATTAAGACCCTAGAATAACCCCAAACCTTAGATTCGCATTATGGGCAGATAGGACTAGAATTAAGGCTACCTTAAACACCTCACCATTCAAGCTGGTATATGGCCAAGAGCCTGTCTTTCCTATCCATCTACAAATACCTATCCTGGAGTTCATGCAGAAATTTTACTCGAGTGACAATAGGATAGAGATCAGGTTAGCTGCTTTGTTGAAATTGGAAGAGCAGAGAGATGTGGCCTTACAACAATTCTTTAGGCATCAGGCTATTGTCAAATGCTAGTTTGACAAAAGAGCTAAGATAAAAGCTTTCAGGATATCAGACCTAGTACTATTATGGGATAAAGCCAATGAAAAGAAGGGCAGCCACCAAAATTTTGACAAACTATGGCTAGGTTCCTATTAAATTGTTGAGATCCTAGGGGAAAATGCTTTCAGATTAAGTAGTCTAACTAGATAACCGGTTCCTTTGCTTGTCAATGGGCAGTTTCTCAAGCACTATTTTGAGTCTTGAGGCTTTTTATTTTCTGTTTTGTATATATGTTTCTCGTTTTCCTTTATGTGAATAATCTGCTACTCTTTGTGTAAATAATGTGGCTCTTGTCTATAAGTAGCTTGTTGTTTCTATGTTTGTCCCTATCTCCTTTTGTTTTGTTTTCCTTTTGTTTTCTGTTTGTTCTATTCTTTGGGGGTTTAAGTTGTTTCTTCCTATTTGAAGCTATGGGTTGCTATCTGATGCATGTTGTGGTCATTAGGAGAGAAGTGGTTTAGGTATTTTCAAGTTTGCTAGTTGGATGATTTTGTCCTCAATTCATTGTTTCATGTTTGTTTTCAATAAAGGTTGTGGAAAGTGTTGGAGAACAAGGTACCAAGTAAGTAACATTCATCAGCTCCCCTGAATTTGTCACAAATCATTAAAATCATCTCCTCTTCAAGTGGTGTATTTGTCCTAGGATGACAGTGTTGTAAAATTTGAGTGAAAAATATGACTTCCAAGTGCTGTTATGAGGTCCATTGTAGTTTTCAACCTAGATCAGATATTAAATATCTGACATATCGAAAGAAAAAGAGAGAAAAATTAAATGAAATATCTGAAATTCCAAAAGAAAAGAAAATAATTATCAAAAGAAGAAGAGGAATCGATATGAATGGGTGATTCTAGTATCTCTACCAGGGCTATGGATGCCTATCTGGTAGTAGAGCAATGTTGTGAGAGAACTAGAGGTATCTCCGTCGGGGCTATGGATGCCTGTCTGGCATCGGAGCAATGCCCAGGATATCATTGCACGAAGGAAATCAACTCATGTAGCTCAATTTTTTTTAAACATTGTTATTCAAAAGATGAAGAACTTTATGAAAGGAATGATGCACTATCAAGCACATGGGGTAGCCATTGTTTGACTTACATTTGAGATTTAGTCTACCTTGCTTGTTATAGCTGACCTAACTAGAGTTGTCATGTTCATGAACCAGAATTCTGGGTAGCTGAATCCTTCAGATTCATGAAAATGGTTAGACTATTTTCCTAGAAGTCGCCATTTGTTATGCCTTTGCATAACTACCCCCACTGTCTAGGATCAAAATGGGTCCCCTTCTCTTTTGGTTTCTTTGCCTCTGTTATTTGCTTCGCTTTTGGGAGTTCTTATGTTTCTCCGGTTTTATCTTTTGTTCGGTCTGATCTAATTTTGGTTCCGCCTCAGTTGGAATTCGGGTTTTCTCCTGAGTTCAGGATTTTCCACCCAATCTAATTTTCCCAGGTTTCGCTTGAACTCCGCTGAGCGTTGTGGGTTCGCGGATTTTCGATCTTCGGAAATCCACGTCGACCGGATTTTCGGATTTCTTTCTCTCTCCCCTAGATTTTCCTAAAATTCGTTGTTCCCTGTTTGTCCTGGGTTTGCCAAAGTGTCTTCTCCTTCGCAAAAATCTTCCCATGTGGATTTCCCCAGAATCTGGTGAAATGTTAAGAAGTAGGGCCAGTTAATAAATAATGGTGCATTTTATGTTTCCTTTATGCTATTTTGAAGATCCCGCATGTTGTTCTTGGTTTGATAATGATCGGATTGAGTTTATAATGGTGTTTCAGGCTTATTCCACTGGAATCCGCTCGACTCAAAATTCTTTGGAATTCCTCCCTAGCTTGGATTCCGCGGGTCAGCCTAAAACCTGACTTGTTGGTAGGATCATTTTGTTTTTGAATTTAACTACACCTTACTAGCATGGGATTCATTTCAATGATGTTTTTGATTAATTGACTACTATTGGTATGATCTTTACTGTGGTTTTCTTTGTTGAATGCAGGATTAAACCTTATACAGGATGACATTTTCCAAGGGGGTTCAACTCGAATGCATTCTCTAGTCCAATTGGTCTTGAAAATTCTACTAAGGCAAAGGTCGGCAAGATTTTCCTAACCTCTTTTCGATGGGTGGCTCAGCTCTGACTGTTCAAAATCCCAAGGAATCAGAATACTCCCCATTGTGCATCTCATTGGCGTAGGGTTATCAAGGTCTCCCCGACTCATGGTTCCATGGATTCAAATATGTGTTTATGTTGCCTATCGACAAGACCCCAGAGATACCATAGTGATCAAGAGTCATATGCAAGATCTGTCGGCATGATAGGGGTCATCGTCCCGGCGACATGAATTTCCTATCGGCATAAGCGTTTTCCTTCGGAGAGAAGTCTCGGCGAGATCTTCGGGTCTCACCGACAGGCGAAAAAAAGCATACACTATTGGCACAATATTCCTTATTCACCGAGATGTCTCGACAAATCCCTAAAGTCTCACCGATAGCCCCACCACCAGCATACACTTCGGCATAAGTTGTTCCCTTCGGTATGTGCTCTCACCGTATGTCGGGAGTCTTGCCGAAACAAGAAGAGTCAACATATCGGTGAAGCAGCATAGTGTTTCCTAGTGGTTTCTTCGAGTGAAGAGTGTCTCACCGAAACATGAAGTCCATCGGCATATTAGTTGTGGTTTGCTAGGGGGGTCTCAGCGACGACCGATGGTCACATCGATACAGCGCTAAGAGATTTCAAAGGTGGTCTTCGGTGAGAAATTCAAAATGCCACAATGACAACAAGATGAATTAGTAAGGTTCTCACCAAGACATGAGGTGTCTACAAGACATCTTCCTGACAAAGGGGTGCTACAACGAACCACCTAACAAAGATTTCATTTCGGTGTGACTACATTAGTGTCTCCCCAAAATGGAAAATTTCCAAAGGATAAAAGCTTCAGCATAATGTATCACCGACGAAGCAAAAATGACATAGGCAAAACGGAATGGCTTTGGCCAAGGGTCTCACCAATGTGAGATTGTCTCACCGAAAGGACAGAACGAGCTCACTGAAAGATCTAGGGATCGGCGGGATGTCTCATCGACTAAACAAACTCTCCCCAAACTCAAGTGAACACTTGGCGAAGGATAAGACCTCGGTGTAAGGTCTTAGCAAAGATCGAAGGTCACGCCGAAATGAAAGAACTCGAAGAGACTCCAGAAGAATAAAGGGAATTCGGTGAAATGCCTGGGCGACTTCGGACTATCTCAGCGAAAGCAAAAGAGGGATTCAGTGTGATCTCATGCCAAGGAAACCAAGTCTCCCCGAAAGAAAGATGAGCTCAAGAGGATCTTGCTGAGAGGTATTGCCTTTGACAAAGAGTTTCACTGACACAAAATGTCTCATCAAAATAGAGGAGGGGCTTGGTAAGAGAAGAGAGATCGGGGTAATCTCTCCCTAATTCTAATAAGTCATAGCGAAATAGACAATCTAAAGCCCGAGGAAGATAGCTACTGGGGGGATGAAATCGCATCAGCGAGACACGAGGAATGTCTCACCGACATGCGATGCTAAGCAAACCACTTTTGACCGCCGAAGAATCTTACGTGGCCTATGATTGTCTAATCAGAAGAAGCATGATGGGCCCTTGACCGATTGACCGCCCCTATGTAAGAAGATCGACAGAATACAAACCAGATGGACTCTTTCTGAGAACAGTTGGAGACCAATTTGTTTGGGTGGTGGTGTTCAGATCTACAGGGAGGCCCGATGGCACTTCCAAAAGGTGGTCAACAAGCAGAGGAGTCCCAGAACAAAAAGGGAGCCAAGTGATGGAAGAAACCATGACTTAGAGGGACACCTGTGGTGATCACTGCTGGCAGAGGTAGATCAGTATTAATGAAGATATTATGAGCATTCAAGGGGGACTGCAAGAGAGTTCAAAGGTGGACATGTAGATGCTAGAGTTAATGTTGCAGTTGTCAAAAGATCTAGAAGGGCTTAACCTGTGGGTAGAAATACTTCATTAGCATGGACAACGAGGATGGACATTTAATTCACAACCGATTTGCTTTGAAAGATCTGAGAGCCGACTCTCCTACAGGATGATGATATTTTTGTAAACCCTAGTGCAGGGGACAGTGCATCCTTTCTTATATGTTTTGTATATAAGGCATTCTTGCCTCTTTGTAAAGGTTGGAACTTCTAGGGTTAAGAAATTTGAGAGTAAGAACTTTTATTGGTAGAACTTTTAGATGGAGAATCATTTTAGAATTAGGAATGTTAGGAGTTAGTAAGTTAACAGAAGAAGATAGAGCTGCATCTTGATTCTGAGTAATGAGAGTTTCTTTTATCTTCTTCGTTAGCAGTAATATTTTGTTACAAACTGTAATGTATTTTCTGAATTCTCTTAGTGTAGTTGGAAACAATCTGAAGAATCAGATTCTTTGTACACTAGTGATTGTGCAAACTTTGTAAATATTGCTTATCTGTTTTAATAACAGTAGAAGCAATCAGAGTTTAATCTACTTCGTCTTGTGTTTCTGAATGATATTTGTCTTAATTGATCATTGATTTGTGAAACCCCCAAGGAATGAAAGGTTATTTGTGTTTTGTTTAATGGTGGCTAAAAGGTCTATTATTCGAATTAGCACTGTGAATGAAAGAGGTTGTGTGTCAATCACAAGCTTATCTTGTTCTGCAGTTTTAGTTTATAATTCCTTGAAGTTAACAAGTCTGGTTAAGATTGGATGAACTGTTGTTCTTTTCTGTTTCAAACCTTGATCTATCTTTTATTGTTTCTTTAAAAACCCCAGTTAGAATAGGTCTAATTTCATGCTTGGTCTAAGAATAGTCCTGAAGCTCAACACCAGCAGGCCCCTTGAATATTATTGTTGCATTGGCCACTGAGCAACATCAGCACAATTGAGACCCAACTACAAAGACCTTGGGAGCTAAGGCATCCATGTGTTGCCTTTCTCTTTCAGGAGAAGCATAATAGCAATATTCTGCTTGCATTGTTGTGGTGCCAAAATCGCCATCAACAGTACTTTCATTGATAAGTCTGACAAGAAGCCATCTAAGCCTAAAGGTAAATTTGAAGATAAAGGAAAAGGGAAGAAGGCAACTACCATTAAGAAGAAGGATGGTAAGCTTAGATTCTCTCATTGTGACAAGGAAAGTCATGATGAAGATCATTGTTGGCAGTTACATCTAGAATTGAAGTCGAAATGGGCTCCTAAATAGAAAGGTAAGAAGGAGTCTGCAAATTTTGTTATGGATCTTGGTTTAGAGTTTGAAGATGAAACTAAGATAACAACAATGGGTTTGAAAGGTAAGGCTCCTATTGCCAGTGTTTCCTTTGATAGTTGTGCTTCAACTTCTCAAGTTAATGATGTCCCTGAAGATAAGAAAAGAAATGAGATTTTTCACATAAGGGTTGTTGCTAAGCATACTAAAATTGATGCACTCATAGATAGTGGATCTCAAGTTAACTTAATTTCTAAAGATGTTGTAAGGAACTTGGAATTAAAAACTACACAACATAAGAAACTTTATCCACTAGGTTGGGTTTGTGAAAATAATGAATTGCAAGTAACAAGGAAATGCACTTTAAGATTCACAATCACAAGTAAGAATGTTGATGAGGTATAGTTTTATGTGGTTTCACTAGATATCTGTGGGATAGTGTTGGGTAGCCATTATTTATATGATAAGAAGGCTATTTTCTACAAGGAATTTAATCATTATCACTTTTTTAAAGATGGTATTAGGTATATTGTACATTCTTACAGAATCAAGACTGATAGATATTTTGCAAACACAAGGCAATTGAAAAGGATGATTAATGCAAGTAAAGATTTGTCTCTTATGTTTGTTAATTCAGGTGGTTCTAGACATGAACCTGAGGTAATCAAGGCTAATCAGATGTTGTAGGATACACCAACAATACAACATGAGGAAACAATAAATGAAAGCATTGATGATCCAAGTATACAACTTTTGGTTGGGAGTTTGGAAATTCCCTTGGGTAAAAATGTTCTTGTTGTGAAAGATAGACATGTTGATTCATTCTCTTTTGTATCTGCATTGTTATTCAACTTGATATTAGTCAGTGTTTATTGGTTAATGGTTTTTACATTTGATTTAGTTTCTTATGGAAGTGATAGAATGATGCATATGTTCAACAATGTTATTCTAGTCCTGATTGTGGTGTTGATCCAAGTGTACAGATGGACACGTGATACAAGACAAGTGGGGAGGCCATGCCCTCACTTAAATTATGAATAATTGTAATATTTGGAGGTCCAAAAGCTCTCTAGTGGGGAGGACTAATCTAGGGGATACTTTTCCAATGAAAAGTGAAGTGTCTCAATTGCTCTAGAATTCTACACCATGTCAAAGAGCTCCAAACTATGAGCCCAATGCCACTTGAACAGGGGAAAAAGGAGCTCGTACGCTCAAGTTATGCCCGGTCATAGTTGGGGTCAAACAAGAACTAGGGGCCAGTCAAAAAGGCAAAAAAAATGATTGTCTCAAAATTCATCAAAATTAGCATCAAGATGAAGAGCTTGACGAGACGATCTCAACACCGCTCATTTCGTCAAAAATGGAGTTCAGACGGTGAAGATATGGCTAGTCAAAGTTCAAGGTTGACTAGGGTGACTAGATGGTATGATGATGATGTTAGCATGACGTCAGCAACTGACAAAGCAGATGATTCTTTGTATGGATGTTGATGTGGGCCAATTAGGTCTTGACACATGGCAACCATATAGTGACATGCCAGGATAGGTGTAAGTACGATGCTTATGTGGCAAGTGACTTGACACTGATAGGCTAGGTGACTCAGTCTCTAACAGTGAATTAAAATGCACCACGTGACACATCATCTGGGTGCCACGTGGCACCTCTCTTCCTCTCCCCGGTGGTTGCAATTGTTGTTTGGTTGTTCAAAATTAAATGGGGAGGCTCAAACTCGAAACCTCCCCTCTACTATGCCCATGATCTACCACTCTGCCACCACGTTCCTCGCGACATATATCAGACCCAGGTTTGTTTTTTTAAGTAAAGTTTGGAAATTGGTTTTAAAAATGAACGGTGAGGGTCAAACTCCCAACCACCCTGCTAACAAAATCAATAGCGACCATTGAGCCACTATTCAATTCATGGTATTAAATGGGTTGGGTTTGTTTTAGAAAACAATTAAGCCTAAATCTCCTAAAATTACAAACAATAAACCCTCTAATTAAATGCAATTTGATAAAACAACTTTAAATAGCCCAAAGTCAAGATAATAAAAAGGGTTTAAAAATGATATTAAAGATATTCAAAATATAATCGAGGGGTTTAAAAATGGATTTTTGGGAGATTTGAAGGATTTTAAAAATATTTCCATGTTAATAAAGGGGCATTTTATAGATTGATCAATATAAATAGGAGATGTGGGTGAGATTTTCAAATCATATGGTTTTAGCCATATTGAGTAATTTTTTTTGAATAAAAAGGGGGAAGTTGTAGAGTGTTGGGAACCAAGTGGAAAATTGTGAGAGAATTTCTGGGAGATTAGAGAGTTGGAATTAGGACTTTGATAGTGAATTTTCGTCCTTGTGCATTTGGAGCTTGAAGTCAAGCTTGTTGTACATGCAAAAGGAGGATTTTATTTTGTAATTCATTATTGTCCGAGGAGACGTGAAACTTGTAATAGGTTGAACACCTTGTAACCAATTTCTGGAGCATAATCAAGGATTGGTCACTCTGTTGGAGAGGGGCCTGGAGACGTAGGCATCTTGGTGAACTCCTTTATCAACTTGTGTTTTGTCTTCTCTCTCTTTTCCCTCTTCTATTTTTTTCTTCACTCTAATATGGTTATGTTCATTTAAGTATTTCAATTACTTTTGAAATTAAGCATTTCCATATTATTTTAAAGACCTTTTATTTAATCATTCCAAAATTTATTATTCATGTGCAATAGTCCTAGATCCTAACACCAAATCAATCACAACTTTCATTTGCATTAGCGAACGATGAACCTCCTTCCACATCTGATCCTCCCTAGGACGATGTTGAGAATATTTCTTTGAATAATTATTCCACTAGTTGTGATGATTCTGCAAATTTAATCTATGTCTTTGTTGCCCCTCAAAGACCTAAGAGACCATTCATTTGTGTGACTCCAGCTAGTCCTCCTAAAAGGATTTTTTCTATTGATAGTGTTCTATTTGATAGTGATTCCCTTGATCTTTATGTGGCCCCCTCTTATAGAGCGATAGCCCATACTTATGAAAATAGAATAAATAAACAATCGAGCCTTCTTCAAGCTCCTAAACCTACAACTAAAGCACCTGGTGATTACGATCTTGTCGAGAAACTCCATGTTACTCTGGCTAAGATCTCACTATGGGACTTGCTTGAGTCTAATCCAATCTATCAAGGTATGCTTTAGGAAGCCTTGCAAAAGATCCTCTTTCCTTCTTCCGCTAGGTTAGCAGATGCTAATGCATTGATAGTTCAAATTCATGCAGATTTGTCGAATATTACATTTTATCTACAGGAAATCCCACCTTTGGAAGTATAGAAGCAAGCGGAACCTTTAATGATTATAGTTAACATTAATAATATTTGCATTAGACGTACTCTCGTTGATGTCGGTTTGGTGCCTAATGTATGTAGCATTGATCTATTGCCTAATATTAATATTGATTCATCTTCTCTTAATGCTTCTTCTATTGAAATTCATGGGTTTGATCATGTTTGTTGACAAGCCCTAGACATGATCTTCTTGCCTTTGAGGTTGGGACCCATTACCATACCCACCCTTGTATATGTTATGTCACAAAAATTACCATATAACCCTCTTTTTGGTAGGCCTTGGATTCATGCTATGGGTACAGTCCTGTCTACCTTGCATAAATCTATTAAGTTCATTTGAAATAATTGGGTAGTCACAGTCAGGGTTGTTGGCATATGGCTCTTGGTGTTGTCATTGATCTGGTCTGCACTTTGGTATTTTTCCATACCGAAAGATTGAGTGAAGAACAGGATATCCAACGGAAGTTGAGTCTATCGATCCATATGCATTACCAGATTATTAGTTTGAGTTGTGGATCTTAGGGAAGGTCGTTAGGTATTTGGAATATCTTATTCTCAATTTTTTTGTCATCGCATCAATTGGTGTATGATTCAAGAGATCCAGTTGATTGATTTTATGTCTAATAGTGCAAGAAAGCCGACTAAGTAAATGTAGTGTGTTGCAGATGTTCAAGGAAAAATTGTTTGAAGTGTTTTCATGCTTGAGGATATTGTTTTGGGTTCTTACTATGGTTTGGATAACATCATTTGGTTCACATGGATAATTGCTTATGGATTGAGCCGAAAGTCTGTACATGTTTCATATTTTGTTTAAGCTGACATGTGGTTGATTAAATCCTTAGTTGCGGATATATATAAGTGATCATTTATATCATTTGGAGGATGCATGAAGTGTATTGTGAAATTAGAAGGTAATATAGATCGATTGTGCGTAGATCCTCTTGTGCAAAAGATGATTTGGCACTTTGTATGTTAGCAGAATAGTGAAACAAAGCAGTGGTTGACATTATGTGAAGAGGGCGATCATAGAGCTTAACCATAACTATACTCAGGCATTAGAAGATGCTACTACATTGTTCATCCACCCTAGTATCTTTGTAAATCCTCTATAAGACA
>VDFB02103103.1:0-16908 GCA_007258455.2 Sequoia sempervirens
GCAAATACTTAGAAAATACATTTCAATCATACATGGAGAACAATTCAGTCATAATTTAAAATAACAAAGAAGAATATTCTCATGCCTGTTGTCACTTGTCCAATCAAATGACAGTAATGTAGCCTTTCCCAAACAACAACAAGCTTGATAATAACCTCCATAGAAAAACGTCACTATGAAACTCAACCTCTCAAGTTGATAGTTCACTTCTTTGAAACAACTCTTCACAAAAAAATAGAATTCCCTCTTTCTCTCTCTCAAAAATAAAAACAGAGTATAAGCTTGAAACAATGTAGAGTAGAAACTTGCAAGAAGAATGCTAATGATGCGTCCTCTCAAATGAGAAAACACTACTATTTATATAGCTTCAAGGTAACTTCTCAGCCTACAATTTAGGCATGAAAATGGACAGCAAGCACCATACAAATCAACACATAAATAACAGGAAAAAGGTGGCAAATAAACAAGTTCATACTCAACAAGATCGACTTACTAAATTGACAACAATCAGAGACTTATTTAAATCTACACATGGGCAATTCAAATTATCTCCAACAAAAGACATCTACAGAAAATGGGTTTCCAGAGGTGGCGCCAAATCTTCCACTCTCTTCTCAATGTTGGCGTAGTTTCCTTGCAACAAGAAACACTCAATTACCAATTTGCAACACCAAGGATTCATCGACTTCAATCTGGAAATGAGTTTATTCAATTATTTACTCTCTCTTTGACAAAGTTGTCGACTATATAATAGATGTTATTTAAGTATGATAACATGGCAGTTTGAGTTTACCAAGTCAAAGATAATCTTCACCATAGGCATTGACTAAGTCTATGTCATAAATCAACCTAAGGCAACAAGCTTTTAATGAAATATATGTGTTCCATAAAGCGTGACAATATGAGTAAGACTCAACTTCAATAAACACAGTTATAAGCATCTTCAAATCGACCTCTAATAATCGGCCACTATCATAATAAATGATAGTCGATCATCAAACAATAACAAATATGTTAAATATATATACATAATATAGCATATACATATATATATATATTAAATATCATCGTATATTTATATTTATATATATATATATATACATTAATATATATTTACATAAATGTATACATATCATAAACCATTGATGTAAGTATACATTTGATATATATAAAATGAGTACAGGAAAGATAGTATTTGCATATAATACACACAATATATCAAATGTATGCATATATATATGTATAAAAGTGTATGCTCTTTAGCGGCAACATATATGTATATCTATAATGATACATCCATAATGAAAACTTCATTCGCCATCGTGGCTGCTGGTATCGATACATATGTACATATGGATATGTGTATATACTATACATATATATATATATATATGTTCTCATTCGATTCACATATATCCATTCATAATTACCATCATATTGATAAGTATTTTATGTGAAGTACATCTATACATATGCATATATATGTCGTTAGATCCCATTGACATGTATGTGAATATATATATATACAGATACTCCACATATGCCCCTCTTATCAATGTAATCGTAATAGTACAAGAAAGATCTCCTAAGCTCAAATAGATAAACATTACCCAATAATGCATGTAGTACTAAACAAGACTCTATCAATGCAAAAACATCAACTAAGGATGACTTACCAACTTCCCACAAATTTACTCAACTCAATCATTCTATTGTGGTGTGTATGCTCAGATAGTTTACTTTTATTGGCTACCCAACCAAGATCTTCTCTTGAGTGATACTTCCCCTCCACCTGGAGGAATGAAACATATACCTGCTTCCGCTAACACATTCACATGACAGTCAATTGTTCACAACATACACAGTATACTTAAAACATCTCCAACATTAGAATAGTAATTCAATAACCATCCATTCACATATATGCAGTATTTTTCCATAAAATAACATCAACTTAGATAACATCAAATGGTGATGTACCTATTCATGCCGGATAACAAAAAATTTTATCAATTTATTCATATCTCCAAAATCAACCCAGATGATCAAATGAGATAAAGATTCATATTGATAACGTTGCACGAAAGCACAATTCTATTCATTCCTAATTCACCTTACATCTCATATTTCACCCCTATGTAGTAATAGTAAATAGTAATTACACAATTGGGGTGTAACAAAAAGAAGTAAAGTATATCTTAGAAGCAACAAAGTATATCTCAGAAGTGGAAAAGCATGTCTTAAATGTAGTAAAGTATGTCTCAGAAGCCCAACTCTGTCAAAAAAGTGTGCATGTTATTAGATTAGGCTTACTCAAGAATCAAATCAAAAGTGCCAATGTCTAGATTAAATGCACAATTCTATGAATCAAAAGCACCAAATGATAACTCAAATGTGCTAAATAATATGTCAAATGTGTAATTTTATGTATCATAAGTGCAAAAATATGTCTCAAAAGCATAATCGTGTATATCCGACGTGCAACAATATATGAATAAAAAACATAATTATTCCTAAGATATGCACAAATAAAATATTAGAAATCAGAAGCGCTACAACATACTCAAATGTGTAATTTTAGACTCATAAGTGTAACTTTGTATAACACTTGGTGATTTTGGCAAGTTTTAGATAAATTGTTTTCTTTGGCAAGAGAATAAAAATAACATACACAATAATTGGTGATTTCCAAGGTAATAAGGTTGAATGGTGTATACTAGTATTGAAAAGAAAACACTCCAAGCACATTAACAAGCTATTTTTTATTCAAGTAGGATTATTACACTTGTGTGGGCCCAACCCAAAATATCATAGGATTACACATGCTTGTTCCACTCTTAAGAGGGGATAGATAGGGGTCTAGTGGCTCAAGGGCTCACTTTTCCCCTTGCTTTGGATATTTTGACACCTTTGGTCCAAATAAATCCAATCTCTTCTCAAGACAGTACATATTGAGTAACTTTAGGCATGATACTATACCTTGCACCACACTATATTATTAGATGATGGTCTTAGGCTTACTAAAAAAAAGGTTCATAGTGGTATTTGTGAACTAAGGGCCCATTTGCATACCCAAGGCTAGGATGGTCTCTCCTATCCTCTTCACCTATACAAGTCTCAACGAAGCAAGGGTCTCCAAGCTTGTCCAAACACAATGATAGCTCACTCTTGAGGTACAACTTTCACTTCCCCCCTTTATATGCCCCACCAAAAAACATGGTTCAGGTAGACCTTGGGGTGATGAAATCCCCAAAAATTCCCCCTAATAACAATGAATATTGATACTAGTGTTTTTGATCCCCAAGCTTGCACGAAGTGCAAGGGGAGAGCATACACAACTAGTATAACCTTGGGTGAACAATAAAGAAAATAAAGTAAACTAAAAGGTGCTTTTGATCTCCAGTCTTGCGTGTAGCACAAGGAGAGATAATACACACCCAAGTTCTACATAAACATAGCATACATGTTCATTTTTAAAACCCAAATGAAGTGTGCAACTAATCTAGAAAAATATATCACTTTTCCCTTCACCAAAAAATATCAGTGGTCTTGTAACATGTCCATTGTTCTACACAGTAACTCTCCTATGTTTTAACCTCAAGTAAAAGTTTAAGCATCTATCCTCAAGTAAAAGTTTAAGCATCTATCCAAAAAGAGCAATAAAAAATTTCCTTAAAAATAAAAGATAGCATGCACATTTGAGATAAACATCTTTCCGAACTTTCATTTGCATTATATCAAAACATTACAACTTTCCAAAGTAAAAAATGCATAGTACATGATAACATGATGTCATTTTACTTTCTACATTCTTCCATCATAATGGATACAAAATACAAATACAAGGCTCTATTGAGCTTACTGGAAAAAGATGTACAAATAGTATTGGAAATCCTCCATTCAAAACCTTGGTCACCAATTGAAGACGAGAAGCATCACTCAAGAGCTTTTCTGCCAACCATGGACTAACTGTGGTCCCTCACACATCTATCTAACTGATAGATGGCCCTACCCTTCGATGAAGAGATTGGTTTGGTAACCTAATAATAACACGGCCTTTTCTAAGCTTGGTGGTGTGTCCTAAACTATTCTAGATCTATCATACAATGGATACAACCTATACATATGACATCCCCTATCTAGTACATAAATTTGGAAACACAATAAAATAACAGTGTAATCCTTCCCAAACATCAAGCAACCTCTCAATATGAATCCCTCTCAAAACCTCTCTCAACTCTCTTAGAAAACTCTCTCTCTCTCAGCTCAAGAAAACAAAGTATAACAACTCAAAAAAATAACAACAAAATGTAGATAAGCATGCTCTCAAATGAGGTAAATATCTCCTCTATTTATACACAGAAATCAACAACTAAAGGCTAAAAACAGGGCATGGAGATTGACACTTCTCAGCTCAATTGATTCAACTCAACAAAGTAAATAAAAGTTGGTAGCTAAAAATGATGTACAAGGAACACATACACAGCCAAGTGAATGAGTCACTCATCACAAATGAACAACAAGAAAGACAATTAGAAATGCAAGGTATATGTTTCCCTACAGGTTGACTTGCATAGACAGCTGCACCCTTGACTAATTCCATATATTTCATATGCTTTATAATCTAGAAATTCATACTGAGAATAGACTTCTATTTGATTCATTTCTTTCCTAGTTTGGAACCACCTTATACCATTCACACCACATTATTTGGTTGATGGTTTGTTGTTTTGAAGTAGTTGACTATTACCTGTGCATAAGCATTTGATATTGTTTGCTTTGACAAAGTCTTTGGTAGTGACTCTTTACATGTTGGAAGGCACTGGTTAATAAGTGATATTTATTTTGTGTTGCATATATTCATACTACTATGCTCTTTAAATTTTTTAAACTCCATTCAAATATATATAATCATGCGCTATCTACTTTAGTGTTGCTTCACTTATAATATGTTGTGTGCTATTTATCATAAGCTAAGATTAGATTGCTATGTACTATAAGATAATTTAGCACTAAAGAAACATTACATTATACATACATAATGTATATAATATAATATATATATACACCACAAGTTTCATATATATATATATATATATTCACAATTCACATGTTAATAGAGTTGTATCATTCGATATATGGATACTCATATGTATCCTCATATTTCACATATAATAATTTATGCGTATATATATATATATATAATACCTGGATATTAACACGCTCATATATATATATATATAATACCTGGATATTAACATGCTCATATCGATCGATATATATACATGGTATGTATATATATGTCATATTATCCGATTGATATTCCCATACATATGGGTAACCCGTCCATGAGGATGTGTAGATACATCTGCCTACGTATACTAATGTGTGTAATTACTCATGTGTATTATTTTATCATTGACACATACATATATACATATATATACATATTATGTATATATGTCCCTATAGATTCAAATAGAAACACATAAATAAGAACTCACTCAACACAAAAAGCCTCAACTTTGAAAACCTCTAAATAAGGACATTCACAAATAAACTGCAAGCAAGACTAAAGGTAACTTACTATTTCCCAACTAATATCCCGACTTGACCAAAGTAGAAGTGTGTGTGTGAAAGCTCAATTTAGGTCTTTATCAAAGGTTACCAGACCAAGTTCTTCTCCTTGAGTGATACTTCCCCTCTCTTTAGGAGGCTTGATAAAATTCCTGCATCCAAATTATCACATTGCAATAGTAGTCAGTTGAAAAAAACACATGTATTTGCATCAAATATTTCACAATTAGAATCATTCCATAACATCAAATTGAATCAACATTTATTCCTCATATTTCCAAAACACATAAAACATAAATACACTCATTTCAAGAATTTTCACCCAACTCGGTAAAAGTAAATAAGTAGCAACATAATAGGGTGTAAAATATCTCCCCCTTGTCCTCGATGATTTTAAATAGTATACATAGACTTAAACTATAAGCAAAACATATCAAAATTGTTTTCACAAACTCTTAAAAGCATGTAAGACATGAGGAAATTTTTGCTTAATCTTAGCATAGTCTTTCCAAGTGGTAGAATCTTCTGCATACTGGTCCCACTGGACATTGCATTGCAAAACCTCTTTGTTGTGTAAGTGAAGCTTATGTGTTTCAAGCACCTTGAGAAGCTCGATTGTTACCACTCCTAAGTCTTGTACCTATAAATCATTCCAATCAATAACATGGTTATCCCCTGGTATATAATTTTTAAGGTATGAGACATGAAAAACATTGTGCATCCTAGCAAGCGTTGGTCGCAACGCAATTTGATAAGCAAATGGGTTTATTTCCTCAAGCACCTCAAAAGGACCTAGGTAGCATGGAGCTAATTTGGAAGAATTTCCAAACTTGATGGAACTCTTATGTGGTTTTACTCTTAACAACACCTTTTCTCCTACCATAAATTTTTGGGTACCCACTTAGAATCAACATAGCTTTTATTCCTATCATTGGCTTCTACTAGCCTTTGCTTAATAATTCCTACTTGCTCCTCCATTTTTTATAACATCTCTGGCCCAAGACTTATCCTATCTTCTAGCCTATCCCAGCTTATAGGAGTTTGACATTTTTTCCATATAATGCTTCAAATGGAGCCATCTTGATTGCAAAATGATAAGAATTTTTGTATGAAAATTCCATTAATTGCAGGTAATCTTCCCACTTGTATTGTTGATCCATGCAATACATCCTTAGTAGATCTTTAAGCACTTGGTTAACTCTTTTCGTTCGTCCATCCATTTCTGGATGATAAGCTGAACTTATAATCAACTTCCTTCCAAGTGATGAGAACAAGGTTTTCCAAAAACCTAGATATTATACGATCATTCTTATTTGATATGATATTCTTAGGAATCTCATGCAATCTAAACACTTTTTGAATAAATTTCTGAGCTATGAAAGGAGCTCCATCAGTTATATTTCCCAAAATAAAATTTCCCACCTTGGTTAACATATCCACCACCACTAGAATGGCATTGTGCTCATTCTTTGACATAGGTAGACCTTGCACAAAGTTCATGCTAATGACTTGCCACTTACTTTCGGGTATATCATGTGGATATAAAAGACCCACAGGGTGATGATGTTCTACTTTTACTCTTTGACACTCTAAGCATCTTGCAACAAATCAAGTAGCATCTCCCTTCATACCCTTACATAAATATAACAGCTTTATATCTGCCAATGTAACAACCCTAGTGTTCTACTCAATAAAATTTTCCAAGTTTTCACCACAAGTGAATAAACCATGATTCCAAACATAGCAATAAAAAAATTTCTTTCCATAATGTAAATTACATGAACATTTGAAAGAAAAATATTTTCATCCTTCCATTGAATTTCAATTTAATTTCACAAATATTTCCATAACATAGAAGTTATATTGAATGAACACAAGTTTATCATTCATGATTACATCCTTCCACATAAATGGGTGCATGATACAACATAGCTCATTTGAGCTTCATAGCAATAGATATAGATAGTCCAAGATCCGCCTTTCAAATCTTGGTCTTATGTCGCCTGCTAAGGAGGAGAAGCATCACTCAAGTGCTTTTTTTCCAACCATAGACTCATATGCAGTCCCTTGCACATCTATCAATGATAGATGGCCCTACCCTTTGGCAAAGAGATTGGTGGAGTAACCTCGTACAACAACCACTTTGAGCTTAGTTTTGTGTCCTACAAACTAGAACCTAATCATGTGTTCATCTGCCCTATGAGTAAGAAAATCCTGAACTAGCATGCACTACAAGGACACGGTGAATTGGCAGTGGAGCCAAAGGAAATCACACTACTTTGGCCAAAGTGTTCTCACTCAGTACTTTGAGTGATACTCATCCTATTCACTTACACTACTCAGCTCGATTTGACTTAAGGCCACTATAATCTATAGGCATTTCCTCCAATGGGTAATCTTTAACCCCAGAAATATCCTATCCCTTTTCTTACAAACTCTAGGGTGTTCCTACTCACAAAGTATATGCACAAGTTCCATCCCTTCAATGGACAAACAATCCTAGGAGTAACCCACTAGCTATCTATTATAATCACATAACTTAGCTATGTGTAACCCTTAAGCTACCCTTGTTTAACTATATATAGTATAATAATACCTATGACAAACAATCCCTCCTATTATGGAGTAATTACAAGCACTTCACAAAACAACATAAACAACTTCTATTTTCCTTTCAAAGCAAATGTTATATTTACATAATGCAAGTAATCTCAATAGATCAAATAAATCACTCAAGAATCAATCTTTCATAAACAAAGAAAAATAAAGGAAGATGCATCCTCATGCCTTTAATACGCTTATCCAATTGACTGATTTGTTGCACAACTTTCCTTCAACAACTTACAAGCTTCACTTTGACCTCACAAGCAATACCTCAATAAAACCTCTCTCACAAGTTGATAATATGCTTCTCTCAAGTATAACTCAAACAATATAGCTCCTCACAAAACACTCAAGGCTCTCACAAAATATAGCAGAATGCAATTTGTAAAATAATGCAGATTAGAAGTGCATAATATAATGCATCCAAATGAGAGAACATGCCTCTCTATTTATATAGAAAAAAGGAGATTTCACAACCTACAGAAAGGGCATGCAAAATGACAACAATCTCCATGCTAGTCAACTCACTTCACTTGGCAAAAAGGTGGCAGCAATCAAAGAGTTTACTCAGCTCAAGAAGCTACAAGTCGACCTCTATGTTTTGATAGCAGCTTAAGACTATTTCAATTTGCACATGATCAAATGGTGACAATCAAATTGTTTCCAAAATATACTTCTACAAGATTTAGAACTTCATATCCAAATTCCAAGTATGCATCCAACCTCCCTAGCTTAGTAGCATGATTTCTCCCTTTGAAATGGTCAATGTTTAATGCAAAACACTTTGCTAAAAGAATCGACTTGTTTCATGCTATTATTCCACTTCATAGTCCATGTCATAGCCTCTTTTCTTATTTCCATATTTTGTAGGCACCTTTTCATTGTTGTGCATATCATAACCTTTGTTGACTAAATATTTTTAAGACTTAATGTGTTGGCTAAAACTCCCTATATGTTGTTCCAAGTTTCATCCTCTCCCACACATGGCTTGGGCGCTATTATCCATACATTTCAAATGCTTTACACAACATATTTGGTGATTACAGATTCCATCACTCTATGATAAAGCATCCAATGTTAAGTGAATTGATTTTTACTAAGTCAAAGATGCAATTCCATAGCATCGACTATGGTGTATTCTCCATATTGACTTAATTGTTGTGTAATACATAGCTTGTAATTCACCCTTTATTCAATGATAATATATACTATATTTGGCCTTTAGAAGCTTTGCATATATTATATACAAATCAACCTTTAATATAGTGACTATGCGTTGTCATAAAATACTAAGACAATCTTTCTAAAGTTTGAAGCATCCTTTAATTATATGAATGCATGTGTTTAGTGCCCTTCTAAAGTATAGCCCGCACCTTACCTTGTATATTTTCTAGCTTTTTTACATAACACATATGTTATATAAACAGTGCTATGTCCATTAGTTTAAGCGCTTATATAGTATATATAAACACTCATATATATATATATATATATATATACTCACACTAAATCAGCCTATGATCATGTATATATATATATATATATAACACCTCCAAGCATCACGAATATATATGTTTATATATAAATAGCCCATGTTAATCAAGTATGTATGCATTCAATATACAAATGAATATGAACAAGTTAACATTCACATAATAATAATAATAATAATATTACGCCGAGAGGCGTATTCAGTTGTAGAGGGAAGAATGTTTCTCCATAAAAAAAAACCCTTTTTAAAAAAAATTGACATCCCCGCTGGCTATCACAATGGCGAAAGGAGTAAGTGCTGGTAGTGGAAGAGGAGGAGGGGCATTGTGAGTGCCGGTAGTGGAAGATAATGAGGCGCATGCATTATGAATGCGTTGGCATAACTGTTCAAGCCATTTTCTTTATAATTGTCGAGACTAACCCATTTCATCACCGCCATTTACAAGACCCTACGCTGCAGTTTGAAAAAGCTTTATTCTGTAATCCACTTCCATTTCAACAAAAAGGTTTTTTTTTTTTATTGTAATCCGCTTCCATTTCAAGATTTCCCATTTCTGCTGCTTGATGTTTGAGAGAAAACCCCGCGCCTGAAGAACCAGCAACTCTCCCAGCTGTGATCAGAGGAGATATTTGTCCATCCATCTTTGCAGCTTCATATTCTGAAGAAAACCGATTATCCAACCATCGGAGCTAAATCAACCTTCAATTCCAAGCATGAGTCTATTTTCAAAACTGAGATCTCTACATGTGTACGAATATCAACAATGGATTCACATGATTTGAAGATGCCTCGTAAGTTCTGGATTTCTTTGTCAAAATATGAGAAAAGAGCAAACAAATGCAAAGCTTATGATGTAATATTATTATTGTCATATGCAATTAATTGATTACCAAATGCATTAGCTTTCATTTGATTCTATTCATTCCGAACAGTTGTATCTCCATCTGCATACCAAGCTATTTCATCTCCCTTCCGAATTTCTCCTGAACTGCACCACATTTACTTGGATATGCCACTTTGTTTGGGAAAAACTTTGAAGTTTACAAAGCTCTGTTTCTGATAGCAAATTATTTTCTAGATAGATTTTTTAATTAATGTTTTGCTCTAAAAATTCATTAAACTTGCACAAATCTTCTTCTCCTTGTTTGTTGTGATATTCATTCCGATGACTATTTAATCCCATTCCATGAGTAACGTGTTCATTATCTTAATAATAGGCTTTTGTATAGATGACAAATTTCTTTTTATCAAAGCTTCCAAATCAGATTTGCATGATGATCTGTGTTTCTTACGGATCTCTGGTACTAATCCTCGACAGGTATTCAATACGGTGATTAAAGAGTAGCTTCATGGACCAAACAAGCACATATGGAATTGAAGGTAAGTGGAAGCAGGTGAGAGATTTAGGCAAAGGTAAGTGGAAGCAGGGCGCACTTACTAGAGTTGAGGAAGCTTACCTTGTTTGGCAGATTATAATTGGTTCAGTTTTGTAGATTATAATTGTGGGAGATCAATTGTTCATGTTTTTCAAAATGAAACTGTGAAGATTGAGAATGTTGGAGAATATGTAAATATAGAAAATGAGGAAGATAAGAAAATTGAGATCAACTTGACAAAATCCTATGAATAAATAGGAAAGCAAAAGTAGTCCACAGACAAAAATCATTAAGATCCTGTTTGGGTAAGGCTCTTGTGAGTGTGGACATGATTATATTATTTAGAGCCATTGACAAGATGGGTCAGATTGGGAAAGAGTTGAGATACACTCTTCTAAATATCAATACTTTTGTTTCTCTCATCAACATCTGGAGTGATCTTCGCTATCTGGTGTAAAGATTTTAAGTAGAACAATTGGAGTAGTTTGTCAAATATTATAATTTAATGCATGAATTTATTATAAGCAAAGGATGTGTCTGCCTATGCATCCGACGCAATCTTATATGATTACTTTGTTAGTAAACATAGTTAAATTTTTAATGTGATTGAGAGTTTGAAATTGATAATACTTTATAAATGCATTCAATCATCAAAGATTTATTTGTAACAAAAATATTGGTAAAATTAGTTCAAATAACTAATTACCGTTTTAATAATTAAATAATTAAAAAATTTAAAAGTAAAAAAAATATATAAAAGAAATATTATAAATTTATTGTTTCATATAAAAGTAAGTTTCTAAATTAATATATTTAAAATTAACAAAATATTCAAAATATTTCTAAAAGAAGATATCCCTTGTTTTTTTATATAAGCTTATTTAAGTAATCTTTTTCAATAAAAAATAGTAATTATTTACAAAGATAAGATATTAAAATATATGTTAAATTACTACACATAAAAAGAGTTTCTAAAATTTTAAAAAGAAAGTAATGAATAATTTTCCTAAATTTACTATTGAATATAAGAGCAGGTGTCTAAATTTAAAATATTGAAAATCTTTAAAAATCAAAAATCAAAAGAAAGAGATTTGATGAAATAAAAAAATCAAATCAAAGAGATTTCATGAAACAAAAAAATCAAATCAAACTTGAAACAAAAAAATCAAAACAAAGAGATTTGATGAAACAAAAAAGAGACTTATGGAAACAAAAAAATCAAAATCAAAGAGATTTGATCACAAAAAGAAATCAAAGATAAAATAAAATAAAATTTTTGATGGCAAAGAGAAATCAAAGATTTGATCACAAAGATAAATCAATAGAAAATAAAATTAGAGATTTGATCACAAAGATTTATTAAAATATCAAATAAATGAATCAAGTATAAATTAAAAGATCAAAGAAATAAATCAAAGAGATTTAATCACAAAGAAAAGTATAAAATAAATCACAAAAAATTGAGAATCTTTACCATAGATAAATTAAAAGATGAAATAAATAAATCAAAGATAAAAGTTAAACAAAAAATGTTCACAAAGTTCAAATAAATTAAAAAAGAACAAATAAATAAAGAGAAATATAAAATAAATCACAAAAATTTGAGAATCTTTACCATAGATAAATTAAAAGATGAAATAAATAAATCAAAGATAAAAGTTAAACAAAAAATGTTCACAAAGTTCAAATAAATTAAAAAAAACAAATAAATAAAATATAAAATAAATCACAAAAAATTGAGAATCTTTACCATAGATAAATTAAAAGATGAAATAAATAAATCAAAGATAAAAATTAAACAAAAAATGTTCACAAAGTTCAAATAAATTAAAAAAGATCAAATAAATAAATAAAAAGATTTAAGATACAAAAGAAAAAAACAAAGATTTAAAATATAAATCAATAAGAAATACTAAATAAATAAACCTCACAAAGATTTGAATACATGAGGTTAAATTAGCGTTTTGGATAGGATTTAATTAGGCTTAGGGTTCAATTAGGATAAGATTTTGGACTAGGGTTAGGGTTAGTGTTCAATTATAGTTACAATTCAATGGAGGTTTAAGTTTAAGGTTATGGTCAAAATAGGGTTACAATTTAATTATGGTTAGTGTTTAATTAGGGTTAGGGTTAGAGTTTAATAAGTGTTCATTTTGTATTAGAGTTTCCTAAGGATTGAGTTTATGATTAGGGTTCAATCAAAGTTCAATCAAAGTTAGGGTATAATTAGGGAAATAATTCAATTAGGTTTAGGATATATTAGTTTTCAAATACAATTAAGCATCACTTATAGTTAGTATTACGATTGCAATTCAATTAGGGTTAGAGATAAGGTTAGGATTAGAGTTCAATTAGGGTTATGGTTTGGGTTAGGCGCCTATTTTCATCATTTTTTCTCATTGCAATAGACACCTCGATAATGATAACTCTCGGCGTATTTTATATATATTAATATTTAATATATGTATACTAGTATATATATATATATATATATATATATATATATATATATATATATATATATATATATATATATATATATATATATATATATATATATATATATATATTTATATACACACTCCTCTATATAAGCATTAATGCTCATGTGTGTATATGTATATATATATATATCAAAGCACATATATATACATTTCGTTCAAAGCAATAAAGTAGTAATCCATTTGATAATCGATCAATTACGACTAAGAGATATATTCACAATAAAATCATATTCAAAATGATACTTAGATAATATATATCTCATGCTATATCATGCACTATACTTTCATAATAATCGGTCTTCATTTATCAAATGAATCGGCCTTATATAAAAGCACACTCTATATTATATATATGTAGTGCCTATATATGTATATATATAATACACACCTCAATATAAGCATTAATTCTTATGTGTAGATATGTATATGTATATGTATATGTATATATATAAAAATTCCATAGCAAAACGATGATCAAATAGTTCATTCGATACTCGAATGACTATGAACATATGATTATGTCCTCATATAACATTATATTAACATCTATACACGTATATGCATAATTACACATATGTTGACATACTCGTATGGACATCCCATTATATTTGACATACACTTATATCGACATGTGCATATATATGCATATAGGAATATGTCTCAAACACTCATTCAACCTTACAAACAAGCACATAAACAATTACCATCATGTTGATAAGGAATAGATGTTTGGTGTATATATACTTATACACATACATGTCGCATTGTCCCTACAATGTCACCATACTCATAAGAAACCTATTCATAATTGTGCATAGGTACATCTACCTATGTACTCTCATGTACATGCTCCTCCATGTGTATGATCCATCGTTGACACGCATATGCATACATATATACATTCAACGTGTATTCCTCTCATCAATCAAGCATAGTAATATAAGGAAGGACTCATAAGCTCCAAACATATAAACATCATCCAAGCATGCATTCAACATCAAGCACAACCCTCACTAGTGCAACACATCATACTAGGGATCACTTACCATTTCCCAAAATAATAACTTGACTCAACCATTCTACTATGAGTGTGTGTAAGAAAATAGGTTACATTATTGGTTACCTTACCAAGATCTTCTCTTGAGTGATACTTCCCCTCCACCTAGAGGATTGAACCTATCCCAGCAACCAGCTCAACACATTTACAATGGTAGTTATATGTTCACAATAAATCCATATGTATCATAAACTTAATCATATTCATATAGCAATCAATGTAAACATATTTACTCTTTCAAAGCCATATTAAGCATTTATCAATAATTTCATATAATATCTATTTTAGTATTTCATTCTTTAGCAAGCATTTCAAACTCATGATTGTATTTACCAACCTATTTACCCATGAAGGTAAAATTAAATCAGTAATAACAAGATGAGGTGTGACAGCCAACATCTTTGTCACAACAAGATGTCCAGAGTAAGGTGCGTTATGGACTTTTTTCCACACCATGTTTCGTAACTCTTTTGAATTAGGTGCATATACTCTCCCTTTAAACCTAAATAATCCATTTGGGTCAAAGTAAAAACCTTTGTATCTTGCATCTTGTGGGTTATCTATGAGTGCTTGCTTAACTTGCTTGTAAAATCTATCACCCTTGGATTCTTGTGACACTTGTACCTTAAGGTCAGTTTGAATTGTTACTATAGAGGCGATATGCCTTCTTTGACTTAGGGCATCGACAACTCAATGAACTCTTTTCCCTTGATGTAGCTAATGTTAAATTTATAATCTACTATCAACTCCAACCACCTTCTTTGTCGTGCATTTAGATTGCGTTGGGTAAATAGATACTTCAATGATGATCGGTCTTCAGTTCCAAAGGATTTTCCATTAGATAATTTCTCCACATCTGCAATGCATGAACAACTATTCCTAACTCTAAATCATGTGATCCATAATTTTTTTATAGGGATTCAACTTTCTTGACTGATAAGAAATGGCTTTCCCTTCTTACATAAAAACTCCTCCTATTCCTTCACTTGATGCATCTGTTATGATAGTAAAGTTTCCTTCCAAATCAAGTACCTTAATATTGGTGCAATAGTTAAATTTTCCTTGAATAGATCAAAAGTTGCTTGACACTTTTTTGACCACTCAAATTTCTTACCCTTCCTTTGTAATGAGGTAAAAGGAAAGGCTATCCTAGAAAATTTTGCAACAAACTTCCTGTAGTAACCAACCAAACCCATAAAACTTCTAACCGTTGGTACACTTTTGGGTATTGGCCACTCAAGTATTGCCTTTATCTTAGATGGATCAACTATAATCCCTTTTTCTGAGATTACATGTCCTAGGTATTGTACTTCCTTCTGAAAGAATGTACACTTAGATATTTTTCCATATAGCTTGTGCTCTCTTAACCATTGGAGAACTATCTCTAAATGTTTATAATGCTCCTCTTCATTCTTGGAATAGATCAAGATATCATCAAGGAATACTAATACAAACCTATCCAAGCAATCTCTAAATACATTTTTCATTAGGTTCATGAATGTTGCAAGTGCATTCGTATGTACAAAGGGTAGGACTGTGAACTCATAATGTCTGTATCTAGTTCTAAAATTAGTTTTAAAACTATCCTCGTCTTTGATCCTTAGTTGGTGATATCCGCATTGCAGATCAATCATTGAAAATACTATCGTTCCTTGCATCTAATCGAAAATATCATAAATACGTGGCAATGGGTAGTTATTCTTTATTTTTTATTTGTTAAGCATTCAATAATCTATACATAGTCATAGGGTACCATCCTTCTTCTTAACAAAGATCACTAGCACTGCCTAGGGTGAAACATTGGGTTTTATCAATCCCTTAGACAACAACTCTTCCAATTTTTCCTTAAGATCCATTAATTCAATTGTAGTCATCCTATAGGGTACTTTGGATATAGGTTTTGACCTAGTAAAATCAAATACACTTTTGGGAGGTAGTCCAGGTAGTTCATCTGGAAATACATCCACAAAATTTTGTAAGATGGGATATTTCTCCATATTTGTTTCTCTAGAGTGATAGGTCCAGATAATAGTTTTTTTTTTGTTGGTTTTATCATACTTTGGGATACCTTTTGAACATACTTCCTAACTATAGTCTATATTATATTATCCTTTTTGTATCTATTATACCGACCTAAGACCTAAAAGTATGATGATGGAATTATAGTTTAATATATTAGCATTAAGTAGTTTATATGAATATGTGCATGGAAATGTTGATGGAAAGTTATGCTTTAATCTTATGGTTATCCTTGTGTACATATTTTGTGGAAATAACTTGTTTGCAGAAAAAATAGGA
>VDFB02103104.1:0-66510 GCA_007258455.2 Sequoia sempervirens
CATATTAATTCATGTTTTAAAATTTTCATTTCCATCTCTATGCCTTTTCACATTCTTCATTACTTCCCTTCATGCTACACATCCTTTTGTTATCCGTGCATTTTTAATTATCAAATTTGAATCAAAATTTTCCTCTTTCCTTTACCTGTGAACCTTAGCATTCTATGATTGGCATTTATTTTTTTTACATTTCATTTTATTCTAAATCTACTCCTTACCATGGCGCAATCCCCTTCCATATGTTGGCGTTAAAATATTTCATATATTTTATTGTCATCAGGAATCACTTGATTTCCAATGGGAAGAAATTATAGTAGATAAAATGAAGATTAATTATTTATATTATTGAAATAATCGATCATTTGAAACCAAATAAACTCCATTACATTGAAGTTGGAGATATGAATCGAAATATGAAATGACAAAATGTTGCTCAATGAAACCATAATTGAATTGTCAATCTGAAAATCAAAACAATAAATTCAATCCAAAAAAATTTGGGTGATGTGGACCACCAATCTGCCTAGATGCTCCTACATCAAATATGCTAGGTATAAATTTGTGAGTATAGGTTCACAAAAGGTAGAGTTGAGTAGTCGAACTACTCTTCTAGGTTGCAACCAACCTACAGTGAATCCCATCATTGGGAAAGTACACAAAGTCATTTATTCCTCTTCTTCCAACGGCGTTGCACCCCTTTCTTTCTTCCTCTCATGGATTTTCATCCACCATGTCTCATCCTCCTCCTCCAAATTATTTCTCCTCTCCTCTTCTCCTCCTTCATGGGATTCAACGCCCCACAAATCGACCACCTCCACCAAGTGCTACCTGCAATATCCTTTATAGATTCTATATGCAAATATGCATTATCTATGCACTAATCTACAATTCCATGATCTAATTACAAGATTAAATGTCAAATATGTGATAGAATTATTTTATTCACTTCTTCATGTTAGCCATGTTTTATGTAATATTTTATTCATGATACCATAGTGCATATAAAGTTATTAATTGCTCTTATCAGTCAATTAATTGTACAAACTAAAGTTCCTATAAAATTGTTTTCAACATCTAATACATAAGAAGTAGAGTGTAGATTTGTTATAGTTGTTTTTTTTAACTCCATTTATGAATTTCTCATGCTTAGGTAAAGAAAAGATAATATATATTTAGTCTTGTTTTAATTTTAAAGTATGATTGATAATATGAATTCTTACTTTCACGGGGCATCAATTTTTTTGGAATAGTTGTCATCCCATGTTATATTCAACACCCACGATTTTGAAACATAGGTATGGACTAGAGGTTGATGGCTAGGGTGTAGGAGTCATTCTTTACATTTCATTGTGTGTGGTCCCACCATTATGGGTCGGTATGTTATGTCACTCTAAAATTTATTGATGTGGATTTTTTCCATCTTAAAATATTAAATAATCAAATGTTGGAACATAGGTACCTACTTAAATCTAAATATTTCTTGTGATTTATTTGTATAAATTGAGCTACATGTTGCCTAGTAGGCCTCTGAACTTGGACATAAAAAAAATTTACCAACAACAATACAATGTAACACCCAATTTCTTCTTCGTGATGCAAAAAAAATCAATCATAAAATTGCAAATAGTTTTCCTAAAATATTTTGGAGCTCATGTTTTTGTTAGATGGGGATATTCCTTATGGATTCAAATTAGATATCTGGTGGTAGTTGTGATATTTTTTGTCTATTCTATTTAATTCAGTAGACTCCATGCCTTCAAGAGATAGGTAATTTCCCTACCTTATTGATGTACATATTACATTAAACTACCATTAATTATTTTATATTTACATTTCATAAAAAATCCACAATTTGAATTTATCACATGATACATCAACAAAATTGCTATAAGAACATCACAATAATGGAAAGAACCAACAATAATTGCTCAATACAATTTTCTATATTTTTTATAGCATAATACTCAAAAATATGTAATTTTGAATCTTTAACTATTCCTAGGGTTAGTGCTAGTCAAAATAGATCTATTATAACTCTAGAAGAAAGCTTATGTTGGTATACAAAAGAAAAATAAACAAATATTTGGTGAAATATATGCTAAATCATTGGCATATGTTTCACATTAAATCAAGCAAAGAACATATGGACATCCATCAGTTTTTTTAAAGGATAACTTGTAATATTTAAATAATCTATTTATCAATACCATTAATCTATTTATCAATACCATTATTAAATACCATTATTATTGTGTTGAAAAGTGAACACAAGGGAAATAGAGAGTTTATATAAGGTCTATTTTTTTTTATTTTCTAGTGTGTGGGAACTAATGGTTTATCTAGCTCATGGATGACTAGAACTTGATTTTGTTAGGGTTTTTATTTTTATAAAAAAATTCAAAATGACTATCTAATGGGGAAGAGGATGATCAAAGTATTAAACAAATTTTCTAATGTTCTTTTTTCCCAATTATCTCCTATTTTCTAATGGACATATGGTTTACAAAATCAGTAATTAAACATATTCATTCAGCTATTAATTGATGTCTTGGAATAATTTGAAATCCTAGGACATACAAGAAGCGTTCTTAGGAATACTTCACTTTGGAGCATTAAAAAGAAATAGATTATTATATCAAAATTAACATCTAGATTATTTTTGTGCTTATTATTTGTCTATTGATCTTTGTTACAATCATAAAAGTTATTCGAGCACCAAGGGGGTTAAACTCAACACTTGTGATCTAATGATCTCCCTCAAGGCACTTTAAAATATCATTAATCCTTAATAGTCAACAAGAAGCAAAGAATGTAGTAAATTAGAAACCAAAATTCCATAGTATGCTAGACTAGGATTATGCATCAAATCTCAAATCCGCATGGGGTGGAATTAATCCACAACCATATAATAGATCTAAGGTTAGTTTTAGATCTACACAGAATCTCAAACAATGAGCATGTCTATTTTTAAGTATTTAAACGAACAAAATCTGTACAACATCAAATTTATCTTAATTAATACTGATTATCATACCATATGATACCTAATTATCATTCACTTTATTCTAAATTATTATTTTATTTTTTTATTCAAGGGGTAAACGCTTTTGACCGGAGCTATGAACCAGATACAACCATTCAACAATAACACTCCAACGAGGTTTGAACCTTGGTGGCAAGAACAACAATGCCACCTATAAACCATCACACCATGCCAATACCAACAATTCTAAATTAATTTATACTAAAGTAATTAGATTTAATTAAATAACCTAGTCAAAATAAGATTATTTTACACTATACAAAAGCAAACTTAAAGTTAGAATACACTTAATACTTTTCTAATTAGCATCCACTTTCTTGAGATTTTGTAGATTTTCCTAAGAAGAAATACTAAAGGTTTACTAGATTTATACCATATAACTCAATATAGACGATCTCCTTAATTATGCAATAAGCTTTAAGTATTTCAATGGTTTTCACTGTGCTTTGTTCTTTTTCTGAGCGAATATCCTTGTAAAGATTCTAAAATTTCTATGAATGAGTATATTACTTCCAAGCTATGTATACTGTAGTCGACGTCATAAGAGGGGAGAAAGCGAGATTTGTCAAACTGCTAGTCATGTCATGTTAGGAGATCTGGCCAATCAATCAATCAAACCAACCTAATCATCTACCAGACATTGTCGTCATAGAAACTTGTAGAAGATACCCGAAACTCCAACTCAGAAAAAACTCCTACTCCAAAGCAAACCAACTACATTATATATCAACTCTACAAGAAATCCAAAAACATTTTTGGATCGGGCCTTCACTAAAGTTGTGCAACTTTCCAAACTCGAAAGGTGCAGATTCAATCCAGAGAGTTCGGACTGCATTCCATAGAGCTCGGAGTGCATTTGCACTATTTCTCACAGGAAATTTGCTCAACTTTAGGCATTTCTTCGAATGGCTATCGACAATTTATTGGCCACCATAGCAGTTCTTGCATTGGGACGCACACTACTCATTCTCATTTTTGGACGTGCAGTTTTTGGATTATTTGGAGGATTTTTGTTAGAATATGGCGTAAGCCTCATGATTATCTTGTTGTTGTGTTGGATAATAGTCATTGTTGTTTGTCAGATCTTTCTTTCTATCAAGATGAGAAAAGGAGGCAGAAATAGGCACAGAATCTGCTTACATAGAATCATATCCCCAGAAGTTGAAAATATTGTATACGTTTATTATACATCTACCGATTAGGTTTAACCATCTTGTTTTTTCTTTTCCAATTCAACTGAATTTTCGAGGTTTTTATTTCTGAGATTCATTGCCTCTGTATAACTCAGAGACTGCTACCATAAACCGCACATATTATTGTTATAAGAGCAGCTTGATTTTTGACGTTCTATTGAAAAAGGTTTTTGATCTACTTAATAATGATTTTTTTTTATGTTTTTTTTATTTAAGATTTTTACAATGAATTTATTAATGTTTATAAAAAGGTATAAAGTATAATGGAATTGAAGATAAAGTTCAATACAATAAATCAAATGAAAGTTTATTATTGTTTTCATTTATTTCTTCAAATAAAAAATGAAAATATATAATGTAAAAAAGATTAAGCAAACAAAGTCAAATTCAAAATGCATTATATCAAGAAGTGTTCCAATCAAGAAGTTTTATATCATTACTATCTATATAAAAACCAAAACATGAGTCTTATAAAAAAAATTGTAAAATTAAACTTTTAAAAAGTAACACATATATATAATATTTATTACACTTTTCAAAATGAATATATATAAAGAATATGAGGATGCAAAAATAAAAGAACTATCTTCAAAGTGTAAGATTAAATCCTCAAAGGTTTCCTCAAGGTCTACAAGGAGAGACTCTAGAAATATATGTGAGGTGTATGGTAGGAATAAATTCCAATAAGTTGAATCTAGAAGACATATATGATCTTGCTATAAAGAATCGCTAGAATCTCTCAACAAAGTAACTCTAAACTTTGTAAAAGTGATAGGGGAGAAAGAACACACTCAATTATAAATGTGTATTCCACACTAGATTCTTGAGTATGAACAATTCATAGATATTCCTATGCTAGAGTAGAAAAGTCCTTAGCCTAGAAATATTGATTAAATATAAAGAAGATGAAGCCTCTAAATCTACACTAGGATTCAAAGAATCCAAAGACTCAAATGAAGTCTTTATATAAGGATTATCAATATTAGGCACTCGTGTGAAGATGTATTTATACAAGCCTCTCTTTTAGATGATGATTCTATAACTTCAACAACTACCTAAGGAATGTCCAAGAAATGAAAGGGCACTCAAAGTCCTCAAGATTATATTGCATATGCTCAAGAAAATTGGTATAATTATTCCAATGACTTGATCCTTATTGTTATCCTATTTTTCCTTCCTCATATTTATCACTTAGATTAGGAATGAGCCCATGAAGATAGGGTAGTTCAAACCATGCATGTTGGAGTGATCTATTAGCTCTTCTTTCCAAGATTTGTACTTCTTATGATCCAAGATAATAGAATAGTGTGCATATTGTTAAGAACACATGATGAAAAAAGGTGGATAAAAAAGTCACACCTCTAGAGTCTATACATGGCATCAACCCGAAGCAAGATAATAGAAAATATAAATCATGCCATTTGATGGCTAGAGCACATGTGGAAAGAGTAGGGGGTCCTAATTATTTGGTTTTTCCATACATCAATGAGGTCAAAGATAACCATAGGAGGGTCTCATCCATCATTATTATCATTATCATTTTCTTCTTCTTTTTGAGTAGTCACTCAAACAAAAGAAATGACAATAATCAAACGAAAGAATTTGTTACAATCTAACTAACCAAAATTCCTCCAAAAATTAAATACCTTAATTTCTATACATTTGATTTTCTAAAATAATGTTAATTTTCACATAATACCATCTTTAATTATCATTCACTTTAATCTATAAAATAATTATATTTAATTAATACCTAATATTAAATTTTGATTTTTCCCTCGACTAATCTATATTTAATCTAAAATATCTAAAATAACTACTTTATACATTGGACACTTTTCTAATTAATATCTTCTCTTTGTGGGGTTTCCTAAAAGAAATTTAGGAAGAAATTTTAGGGTTTACTATAATGCAAACCACCTCCTTAAATATGCAATATAAGTATTTCAGTGCTTTTCACTGTGCTTTGTGATCCTACACATTGAATATTCTTGTGATTCTTCAACTTTCATGAATAACTAATAAGTCTGTAAAGTGTTGGCGACATCATAAGAAGGAAGCATGCGAGTTTTGTCAAACTACCAACTGACGTCATGTTGGGAGAGCACTTGAATGCGCGAGAATCCATACAAGAAAAAGAAAAATATCTGTCTTGGCAATCAATCAAACCAACTAATCATCTACCACACATAAAGTCGTCACAGAAACTTTTAGAACATCCACGAAACTCCAACTCGAAATAAATCAAAGCAAACCAACGACATTATATACAGTCAAGTCTACGAGAGAGCCAAAGACATTTTTGGAATAGGCGTTTGCTAAGGTTGCACAAATTCCTAAACGGGAAAAGTGCAGATTCAATACAGAGATCTGGGAGTGCATTTTCACAGGAAATTTGTGCAACTTTAGGCAATTCTTGCCATGGCTACCGACGATTTATTGGCCAGTATAGCAATTGGGTTTCTTGCGTTTGGACGCATAGTACTCATTGTCTTTTGTGGTCGTACAGTCATTGGATTCTTTGGACGATGTTTGTTAAAGTATGGTGCATGCCTCATCATTATCTTATTGCTTTGTTGGATGATAGTTATGGCTTTTTGTGAGATCATTCTTTCTATCAAAAGCAGGAGAACAAAAGCCAGAAATGGGCATAGAATCTGCTGCCATAGAATGCCATCCACAGAAGTTGAAAGTATTGTATACGTCTATGATCTATGAATGAGATTTAAAAGTCCTGTTTTTTCTTTTTCAATTGACCTGAACTTGCTGGGATGAGAAGCTTCTATTTCTGTGATTAGATGATGTTTTGGAGAGTCATGTCAGAGCCTGTGTATAACTCAGAGACTGCTACCGTAAAACCCACATATCTATTGGTGGACACTGCATCTTAAACAGTTGTAACTAATAGCAGGTTGTAAAATTTTATAATTGCAGTTACTATTGTAAAAATTGTGTTATTACTATAATAAGTTATCTAATTTTAGAGAGGTATTTTTTAAAGGTATTTGACAGGTAAAAGGGTGATTATTTTAGTTAGTTTAAATTAGTTGATATTATAGAAGTTTGGTTTTGATCTACTTTCTAACTTAATAATGATTTTGTTATAGTTTTGAGTTATGAATTTTTTACAGATTTGAAAGTTTTTAAAATAAAATTATTAATTAATGTTTGTAAATAATTATAAAAGATAATGGGATTGAAGATGAAATCTAATACAATAAATTAAGAAAGAGTTTACTATTACTTGAAGTTTATCTTTTTAAATGAAGTAAAAACATAAATATATAGTGCACAAGATTTAAACAAATAAAGTTTGATTCAAAATTAATTGTAGTTGTCAATATATGAATGATTATGTTAGATGGTAATGTTGTCTGTCACCACTCTCTAAAAGCAGTCATCTTTATTTGAATCTAATATCTAAAGAACTATCAAATAATAAAAAGATCAAGCTACTATAATGTATAACATTAAGTATTTGACTTAATATCCAATAAAAATTTCTAAAAACTACTATAAGTCTCTTGAAATGACACTTGAATCTTCAAAATATCTCATTAAAAAAATAGATTTGAAAATTAAATAATTCATAATCTTCTCTACATAAATTATTAAATTCTAAAATTATAATGGATTTCTAGAGTATTCATGCGGCTTGTGGTGATGTTGGCGGTTATACTAGCGGAGGCGGAGATTAGACCACGTGACCTCTTGCCTGCAACAAGATGCTTTAGCCAATCAAGCTAGCCCCCGACTCAACTTGGGATTTAAGTTATAGTTTAAATATTACTTACATTATTAAATAGATGATATTTTGTTGTAGTGTATTAAATGATGTGATATTTTATTTGTATTCAATTTGTAGATTTTTAGTTAAACTTATTGATCCATATTTCATGAATAGTATTCTTAAGAATCCAATTTCAATGTGTATGAATGGTCTACTTAGCACTTGTTACATCTAAATGATGCTTACAAGAATGAAGCATCCAGACTTCTTAGAAGGTCACTTATCCTAATACTATACTACCTCATACATACTTAGCCACTAAATTTTCTCCAAAATTAAACACATTTAACTTGCTATCTCATTATATAATTTATTCACACTCTTTTTAGAAAAAGTGATCACCATATTTTTTAAAAATATTATATTTATTAGATTTATTTGAAAGATCAATTTATTGTTATGTACTTTTCGTATTATGAAATTATACGATTACTTTTTCCTCTCTAGAAATGATTATCTCTTAGAATATTGATGGTTATGAGGTTTTAAGATAATTGGTCTTTTCACCAAAATTTAATAATAATAAAAATTACACTAGGGGAGAGGGGTCCATAGTGGAGCACCCTAACTTTGCATTTCTCAAAAACCTACGTGGAAATTTCAAATCATTCTCAATTTTGTACAACAGTTTATTTGGCAACTCACATGCTTCTATATTTCATTTTAGGGCCACATCATCAAATATGATGCCACATCAGAATGCTTTTTGTTGAGATATCCAAAAAGGCCCAAAAAAAAAGGTGAGACCAATAGTGGTGCACTAGGGTCATGTTTTATTGGTGTGCTAATGTGGCATCAAATGATTTGTCAATTTGTGTAGTTCATCGATAAAAAAAAATTTGCAATTGGATATTAAGGTGTTTCACTATGGGGCCCACTAAGGACTACTTCTATCTCATGTATTGGACCCTGCTCCACTATGGGTCCCTCTCCCTACTTTACATCTAAAAAGGTTATTTCTTTAATCTATCTTATTCTTTCTTGGAAATAGAGTAAAAAACAAATTTATAAGTAAAAAATATATATAAATTAAAAATATGATATATTTAGTTATTTTTTAATTAAATTTGAAAAATAGAGTTAGAAATTGATAAAATGTATTAAAATAAATATTTTAAATTAGATGAAATTATAATAAAAATAAACTTTGACAAATGTCAAAAATGATTTGTTTAAGTGTAAAAAAAATGGTGAGAATTAAACAAATTTATTAGAATCAATAATTTTTTCTATCATTGTGAGTCACTTTCATAGTTAAAGAAGTGATTTGTACAAATATACTTGAATAATCTCACAATTGTGGATTTGATCTCCACAAATCTTTGGATGCTCTCGTTTAGCTCGCCTTAATCATCTATTTGTGTTCTTGTATAAAATTTGGTTGTTGTGATTGGGATTTTATAGGTAGTAGGGATAATACCTTCCTTGTTTCAAAGTCCATAAGAATACCAAGTCAATAACCTTAATATACAAAGATTGAGGACACCAATCACTCATGTGGTATGCCTACGATTCTAGTGTGTCTCACTTTTCAACCTAAGTGGGTCATTCAAATCAATATTTAAGCTAAATTTTATTTATGTTAATTAAATTAAGTGATGGAATTTGAAGAATGTAAATTAATTATTTCAAGATTTCCTATGTAGATTCTAAATATTTTTTAATCTTAAAAAATAATTTATTTGATTTATTAAATATTTTTCAATAAATTATTCTTTTTACTTTTATAAAATTTTAACGAGTAATATTTTCCCATAGCACATAACTCTAGCAAGAAATAAGATATTTTTATAATTTCTTAAACATAAATCATTAACAATAATGTCTAAGGCGCATTTTTTTATAATTTTTGTTACATATTTTTTTTATTATTATTTTTTAGTTGATATTATTTATAATTTAGACATATATTTCCTATACATCATAGAATTTTTTATAGTTACCAAAATTGAATTATTATTTTTTTGCAAAGGGATATCAATATGAAGGATAGTCATATTTTTCTTATTAAAAAAAATATGTTTTTCCATGTGCATTGAAAAAAACCTTTATGTTTAGTAAAAACACATGTTGATTAGAAAATCAAAAATAAATATTAAATAAGTAACAATTTTATTTATTTTTAAATCCTACCTCAAGAGATGCATTAGTGTAAAATCTCATGTTATGACAACTTTGTTTGATTGTAGAAAACATGATTTGAGAGAATTTTTTACCTAATAGAAGGTGAACATGTGGAATGGGTACCACATAAGTGTCATTTACACACATTCAATTGAAGGTCCCTTTGATTTAAGGACCTTCATTAAAAGGTGGCCTTCATTTGAATATGGTATTCAATTGAAGGTTCTTCATTAGGTCACCAAGTTAAAATAGGCTATAAAAATATTTTAAAGTTAAAAATGTACCTTTTATTAAAAACCCATTTTTGTGTCCAAATTCTCTTGAGTCCAACCCCCTCTTATGCATCCTACCCAATTTACCCATCATCAATCTAAAAAATCTTCTCAGTAGGCTCCATTAGTCAAAATCACCTTACATGTTCATCCCATCCCTCAAGTTCATACCATGTTAGTATTTGTAAAATTCAATAAAATCCTAAGTTGGGAAATGTTCTATTCAATTCCTACTATTTCCATAGTGTTATATACTTTTGGTATGAAACCAAATATTTTTTGTTCAACCAATACCCTGATCCCATATCCAATTCTACATGGTCTCACGAGGAATTATTTCCTTCACTTCCTCCATTTTTTAAAAATCAAAGTGGATTCAAGTATTTCTCACGTCTAATATTGATCTCCACTTCCACATCATTTCTTTGCAATGTTTTATTCCCCCTTTTTGTAGGTTTTTGGTGTCTTTCAATATTTTATCCTTCTCCTTTCCTCATCTTGACATCATATTTTTTCCTATTAATCCTTGCAATTCCTTTTATCTTCAGTTCATCTTTACTAACTTTTGATGTGGATGTAGATATTTATCTCGCGTCCACATCCCATGTCATATCCTTCTAGACTTCCTTGCAATTTCTTCCATGGTCTTCCTTGCAATATTCTCTTCTACATCCAAATATATGAATCGCATTCCAACATCTACATCTTGCATCCACTATTGCACTAATCTTCTACAATGTTTTCTTTTATCCTTCTTCACTATGTTCCTAGTATTACAAAATTCAACCTAACATTTAGACCTTCATCTCTTTCTAATGTCTAGTCTTGACCCAAGATCTTGTACCCCATTATCATATTTGATCCCTTGTCAAATCTCCATAATTCTTCTAGAATGCATTCTATTCACTCCAACTTCTCCTGATTGTTCTAGGGCTACCATTAATTCTATATTTAATCCTAAAAATACCCATCCAATCATTTCCAACCCAAAGAACCATTATTTATTTAGGGGTGTGGATTCAAATATATTTTTAGTAGTAGAGGATGAGGGTGGCCATGTTGCTATTAATGAAGTATTTTATTTCATCTCTCAAATATCTCTAGGTTGATTCTTGGCCAATGGGCTTATGAATTTTATGGGTTTATCCTTGCAAGGAAATCAAAGGTATAAGTATCCAGTTTTTTGTCAATTTTCTAGTCACATCACTAAAATGAGGGTTATCTAGGCCCCTTGCATAATTCAAGAAGCCATTAAATATACAAAGGTGAATGTGACTATAAAGAAGATGGCTCCTACATATTTCCTAGTACAAATGCCATGTAATGGTGATGTGAATAGGTAGGATGATCTCTGTATTTGTAGGTGACTGCAGATCTTCCCTTTAGGTTGCTCAAATGTGTTTCAAATGATATTTGTTTCCATATTTTAATTATTCAAAGGAGTTAATAAAGGTTGTAAACCTATGTACAGAGAGAACAAAGAAATTCTAGGCTATTAGATCCATTTTTAGAAAAAGATTCAAATAATTTTATATTGTGATTTTTTGGGTTTCATCCCAAGTTTATAATATGACATTATAATCCTAGAAGAATGAATTAAGTATATGGATTCAACATTATCTAAGTGTCTCTATACATGTAATGTGTATACTTATGAAGGATTCAATGTTCTTATCAATCACATCCTATGTTTTAGGTGTTAGCTTTAATTAGTTGGTCATCCAAATGGCTATAAAATCCTTGCAATTTATATTTTATAATATATCTTCTCAAATTAATAAAAGAAATGTATGGGTTTTTTCTTGGATAACTAAGTTAGATTATTTTAATGTGTTTATATTTCATTTATCTTCTTATATATGTGCATAGATTCTAGCTTATCTATATAGTTGAAAAAATATGGCTTTTAGTAATATCTTGATTAAGGTATTTCAAAGAGTATTCTATTTATTTCATTATTTGGATTATGAAAATTTTAGACCCTATTTTACCAACTAGATATAGGAACCCTTCTACTTATCACTCAACCTCATATCACATCAACACACCTATTTAATCAAGTCTAAACATCATTTTAGTTTGTGTTGATTTAATTTCATTAACTTCCATATCTAGATTTAGATAAAATTATTAGGAGTTCTGAAAACCACATCCTTAGACACTTCACATGGTTTTTTATTTATTTTAAGAAGGTGTAGGACCTTATATATTATCAAAATCGCTCATACAAATACTAAGTGGTAGCCAAATAGGAGAATACTATGCATTAAGTATGAATTTTTATAAAGGTTTATATCCATTCCTTATAGTTGTATTTGAAAAATAACCTTAGGGAAGCTCCATCAGTCTAGTAAAGCCAAAATTTGAAAGTCTTACCCACCTTAGTACAAATTAGTCCAAATTTCCCTTGCCTAAATATAAGTGTGAAGTCTTCATCCTTGAGTTTGACACCCTTGTTGCTTAGGAAAATCTTACCTTTATGGATTCAGGGACCAACAACTATGAGAACCAACACCTTGAATTATATGGCCTTACCTTTAATTGAAGGTAAGTGACACATGGAATTCTGAAGTCCTTTGAATGAAGGTACTTATAATGAAAGAACTTTCAAATAACTATGTTACAACTCTTTTAACCTTGTAAAACTCTTTTTTTTTATTGGCGTGCATGAGTGAGACAAAAAAAAATGAACCCTAATGTATTGAATAATATATATTTTTTTAGGCCCAAGAGAATTTTGATAGATGGTCTAAATAAATTAGGTTTTTCCTCAAATATAAAATCCTCGGATGTAATTCAAATATGTCAAGCTTCAACATAATTCTATAGAGATGAGATATAACTAACAAGTGAAATTATGTTACACAATTGAATCATCCAAGTACATAAATAGTAATAAATCATAGATTAAAATAGAAATAATCATAAAGGGATGCAAACCAAAACATAAGATTTATGTGGAGAATCCCTTGTTAAGAAATTCACACCCAAAGAGATCCAAAGCTTGTGTGAATCCTTCAAAGAGTTGTACTAATACAACTTCTTCTTCTAAATTCTTTGAGCACTTCATTTTTACTATGTACCCTACAAAATAACTTGTCTAACCTCCTAGACCAAGGTCCAATTTATAGAATAATTATAAGGAGAAACCTTGAGATATTTTTAGAAACTGTTTACAAGCCAAAGAGAGGTATGGAAACCAAATTGGTTGGACCCAAATTTTAATGCCTCCCTTGGTCTAAGATTCTTATAGTTATTAATAGAATATTCCTTACATGTTGTCCTTATTGGAGCATCAAATAATTAATGCAATATTCAAACTACCATAAATGAATCAAGCATAATGTAAAAGCCAAATAACTATCATAGAATGTGTAAAATATAATGATTACTCTATGTTTATATAGGACAAGGAGGAGGTGGCAGGTGAAATAGAAAGACTAACTAACCATCCAAGTGATGTGACACATGTAGAAAAATTGGGACAAGTGTGAAGGCATGTGTCAAGTGTCTATGAGGTGAGACAACTAAACCACTACGTGAACTTAAGCTAGTGTGAATAGGACTACTAGGTGCTAGGAACTAGATACATAAAGACACCTTTTACACTAACACACCCCTTAAGTGATACTTAGGGATTAATTCACTAAAATATTTGTCTCAACAAAAAGTCCTGATGAGGTACTCACATGTACAAAATAAAAGTCTCTCACAAATGGAGTAAAGGAGAAAACCCAATGGGAAAAACTCCTCTCCAAAAAAGAGAACTATATACAAAGGAGGACTCAAGATCCCCTAAGGACAACTTCCTTCACCCTATGAAGGAGGGGATTCAGTACTCCCAAATCCAAAGATAAACAAGGTTTAAAGGGAGTGAATTACCCTCAGTCACCTCAACAACAAAGGTAGAAAAATGGGGTGGAAAATGGAGGATAAACTAGACTCTATTTTATGCTTTTATGAATGGAGGATTTCGGGAGTCGGGTGAACAAACCACAGAGGTCTCAGACCGTAGACCAACTGGCTCTCGATCGTAGTACATCAATGTGCGACATGGATGACAATGCAGTGTGTTGTCATCTCAAGGATGCACTAGCATCTTGTACGAGCAGATAACAAAGTTCACAATCCAAAACACACAGGGTGTGCTAACGACTCAAGAACCCTAATCCCATAATTTAAATGAAAATAATAGGATGCTAATAATGCATAAAATAGATAAAAGTTAAGTACAACAATAAAAATACTATAACTTAAATGATAGATTGATTATGAACAAAATGACAAACGTAGTAGAAATCCAACTTACAGTTGGTCCAGATTCCCACTTGTAGCTCCACATGAATGAAGTACCTACACAAATAGCAATGGAAAAATGTTGGGGTTGTGTTTTTTATTTTTCCTCAATCAAACCCTCTCTTTAGTGTTTTCACCTCCACGGACTACCAATAGACCACAATAGAGAGAAAATGATAAAAAAAAAGTAGACAATATGTATAGAAAGCTAAGACAATGTATATATGTTGTCTATAATATCGTTAATGCAATGGAATGACAACAATAAAGTGTTACTATCCCTTTGGAAAGATTGATAAGATGAAAGGAAGGATGGTAGCCTTAAGAGTGCAAGACAGACGTGCAAGAACGTAGTGCCAATAACTAGAAACCTGCAAGAAACTGATGTAGGAAGAATGGAGAGAGTGAAGCGAAGTTGTAAGAATGAGGTTAGAATATGATGGATTGAGAATGAGATTGAATGGAATGAAAAAGTGAGTTCAAAAGGAGAATATGAAGGCAAAAGGAATGTTCTCAAGTAGGTTTGCAATCACAGGGGGTGTTACAACTCATGGATGCCATGAAACGTAATGCCTCAACGTCCACTAGCCTAGGAAACTGTCAAGGATGTCTGTGTGGCGTGCAGATGTCTACACAATATGGAAGTGTCTTAGACAAAATTCCCTCCACCAATGGAAAACACCCAAGCACAGATAAGAGAAAAGGTTTAAGGTGGTGGGTTTTTGTACTATCAATGTTATAAGGATAAAGCAAGGGTATATTATGGGAAATTGTACTAAGGTGCAATTTTATGCCTCAACATTTTTCCCCCACTTTAGTGAGCATATGTGCTAGAGCATATGTGAGCTAAATTAGAAAGAGATTGAAGAGAATATACTGAAAAGGAGAGGAAGCAGTCCCTTGATCGAGCATACCTTGACATGAAAGGGGATTCACTAGAATGCAAAGAAGACATGGGTCTTCAATCTTACAAAGCTAGTTGCAATCTCACCACAAACATGTTAGTTGCAAACAAACACATGTTAGGTGAAAAAAGTGAAAAATAATAGACATAATCATATGACACAATAAGACACAATCTGATTAGATATAATATGGCACTAATAGGTATGGATAGCATGGCTAGAGTCCATATGGCAAGTGTGTAGGCCTCTAGCTACTACAAACTATGTTGCAAGACAGTCACAGAAAAGACAAATCTACTCAGGTTGCCCCCAAGCTAGACGCCAATATATATGACATCAAGACATAAGATATCAAATATCATATATAAGAAACAATTATAAGACACCAAACATAAAGGAATCATATCAAATATCAAATATAAGACACAAGTATAAGACACCAAACATCAAGGAATCCTTTTGAAAGATTTTTTTTTAAAAAGGGGTTCTTTCATCAGGGAAGACAAAATGACATCAAGGAACCCTTTCGAAAGAACACTCCTTTTGAAAGACACGAGATTTTCTACAAGTGGAATTGTCATCAAGGAATCCTTTTGAAAGAAATTTCATCAAGGAATCATTTTAAATGAATGCTCCTTTTGTGAAAATAAAGTTTTCAGCAAGGGATTCTTTCGTCAAGGGATCTTTTTGAAAGAAATTTCATCAAGGAGTCTTTTTGAAAGATATCCTTGTTGAAAATTAAGCAAATATGAGAGCCCCCCCTTATAATGATGTGTGTTACTTAAAGGAGCACACGTCATTCTAAGGAGATAAAAGAAAGACAAGAGATGTCGCGGCATGAAATACATGATGAGATGTATCCATGGAATGTTGTCACACACGTGAGGGATAACACATAGAAACCACAACATCATGAAGAAGATAGGCAAAGACGAAGAAATCAAGAGATAGGGGGGTCTAATAATTCAAGGTCAGAATTAGTCATAGATATAGAGAGATAGATAAAATATAAGATATGTATGAACTGTCATCATTCCCAAAATGTTATAGAACATGAAGAAGAGCACATGAAGACAAAGAAAAAATAAATTTGGGTTAATATGGAAGAAGGCCTAAATTCCCCCAAATTTTGCATCGTCTTTGATATGAAAAAGCAAAGTTTACGACATATAGAAGAATGATGAAATAAATAGAAGAAGGTTACAACAAATTATCACGCCTATATCCAAGCACCTATGAGAGTAGTAAGAGTCCTCTAGGAAAGAGTACAAACGTATACATACAAGTACAGGGGAACACAAACAATCACACAAATCTAATCTACAGATGTAGAAGAGGCATCACCCTAATCCGAGTCCACTAGCAAGTCGTCCTACTCCCAATCTAGATCATTATATGGGGAGGGAGGAAAATATTGAAGGGGAGGGATAGCAAGGGCTATACATGCTGACTCACCTGCAACAAGGGCCAAACAAGAGGGTCGATCAAAGTTCTCTTTGTTGAGCTCTCTTGAGACTAGGGTCACCAATCTCACAAAGATTGATGACAAAGTTGGGATATCCTCTAACGAGTTGAGCATGCACTTGACTAGACTACCATGTGTTAGCTAGGTGGAGGGAGGATAGGACACTCAAGAGTCACAAATAACCTCAAGAAGAGGAGTGGTGACTAACTTTGGAGACACGGGGGTTTCCTCTACCACAAGGACAACGCAAGCTAAAGAAGAACTAGACTCCACAAGAGATGAGGATTAAATATTACGACCCTCACACGAAGCAAGGTCATCCTCAAGCTTTTGCTTCAACAAAGGATGTGGAATCCCCATAGAAGAAGTGGAAGCAAAAGAAGCAGATAAATCCACAAAGGACACCACCTTTGTATGAGGCATGTTGACAAGCTATGAGAATGGAGGAATGTTGGGAAGAGAGGTAAGAAGGGGAGGCTCCATCGAAGGAGTGATGAACACGTACACCCTTTTGAGGTGAGGTTCATTGGGATTCGTCGAAGAAGCTGGAAGAAGCACTGAGGTGATGGGAATTGAAGCAAAAGAAGAAAACAAAGGAGCAAAAGTAACCATAGAAGAAGCAGAAACATAAACAAAAACAAGAGACTCCCCCTCACTCTTTTGTAGAGCTAGGTGCTCCTTGGCCAAAGCCTTTCACCAGCACTTACGCTAACACAAAACCTGATTACATCAGCTATGGGCACTAGAAGGCATGACCTAAGAAAAGGTTGGGGCTCTTGCTCTACCATAGGAGAAACCTTTGCAACAACTTTTTGTCAAAGGGAAGACTCCTTAGGAGGAGTAGGAGGAGAAAGAAACACCAAAGTAGAAATAGAGAGAGGAATCTTGGTACCAGGCCTCTTCCCATGCCTTGCCCTAAAGGAAAGTAGAAGCATAGGCGGAGGTCATGGAGGTCGAGATATAGGAACAACCCCACAAAAGACTTCCCCTTTCCATACAAGGTGGGTTGAGGCACCTGGGTAGGACAAAAAGATGGAAAACCTAAGACTTTGACTTCCACAGCATGGGCACCTTTCCTTTTCCTATGCTATACGTAGGGGAAAGAACAAAGGACATCGCCAAGGGCTAAGAAGAAGAAGCAGAAAGTGCAGAAGATGAAATAGAGGAACTAGAAGTGGAAGGCTTGAGGACAAGAGAAAGCTTGTCCTTTCCCTTTGGAGGGGTAGAGGATGAAGCCTGATGTTGTGCACACAAACAAGCCTAAACACAACATAGGGTGATGAAGGAAAATCACCTTCTGACATTGAGACCCCAGTCTTGTACCTGCAATAAGCTTGATACAAGAGATATCCCCTAGGAGGGAGGGATTTGATTGGGGCTGGCCAAAAATGGTCAAGGGAGAATCCCCCATGTGCTACCAATGGCTTGTATCCAATGTCTTGGACAACATGCATGGTACCCTCATGGGGATACTTCAGGAATTTGTGGATCACAAAAGTGACTACATTCATAGAGACTAGCCAAGGGATACCCAACCTTGCTCTGAATAAGTCTGACTCTAGGATCACAACAAATAGAACATCCATAGACTTAGGACCAACTAAAACCAACAAATAAATAGAGCCCATAAGGGTGATAGAAAACCCATCATGAGTGCAAAGGGTGACCAGGAATTCATCATACTTCTCCTTGTGCAAATTGTTGATAAATAAGACCTCCTTTATGATAACATTCACTTAGTTCAAAGGGTCAACCATAACACTAATTACGATGTTACCATTGATTTGGGCAGGAACATACAATGGAGAGGACTCCTTATTCAAGGGCAGATCATGTGAGGTGAATGTAATATCAGGCACATCATTCACACATTCTATAGTAGGAATAGGAATGAATGATACCACATTCACATATTCGAATGGAGCAAGATCAAAAGCAGACGACGGAGTGACCAAGTTCATAGAGTGAAATGGGAACGGATATTTGTATATTTGTAGTTGGTTGTTAGGCTTGGCTACTGATTTTTTAGAATTATGCTTTCTACCATCTGGAAAGCATGAACAAGTGATGAACACTTGTACAAACCATAGCATGGTTGTAGCCATTATGGTTGATATCGTGTTGACGCGGTATCTGATATCACAATGAGGTGATATCGTTTATTTTACACATATGGTTGTAGCCATTGTGGTTGGCATCATGATGAGGTGATGTGTCTTGTGCAACAGGAAGTATTCCTCCCTAGCTGAGAGGGAGTGTTGATGTTATTGCAGCTTCGGGCTTCATACTTCCTTATTTATTTGTGATTATTTAATTGCAACATATCTCTAAGATGGCCGACCTCCTTTGTAATTATTTATTCTAATTAATATTTATTGAAGAGGCACGAATTTCTATAGAGGTCGACCTCTCTTGATAGTGATCTATATTATTTGTCATTACATTTTACGAAGGCCGACCTTGCACTTGAAGAGGTGTGACCTCTCCACCATCATGTATATATACAATCTCATTTCATTCCATTCGGCATCAAGGAAGTTCGATCTCCTTCTTCATTCAAGTGCGAACTCTTCAAGAGAGAAGTGCAAATTCTTCTAAGTGCAAATTGTGAAGTTTCTAAGTGCAGATTGGAGATCAAGTAAGAGCATATTACTTGATTGTTCTACAACCATTGTTGGTGCTGAATATTGGCCTTGTGTGTGGCCTCATTGTAAAGAGACTTGTTGCCATTACTTAAATATATAAGAGATATATTTGTTGTTGGGTTTTTCTCCCTCAAGAGGAGGGTTTTCCTAGGGTATTTGTTGTGTCTTTCTGTCTGATTTTGAAATTAATTTTTGTGCATTAAATCTGATCATAAAAACTAACACTGAAAGGCGATTTTGAAACAACTTTATCAAACCAGGTTTGACGCTAAGATGTCTAAAGAATTTGTTACGAAATGTGACATCCCTGCTCTTCTAAGGAACTAATGTGCCCTTCCCCATCCATCATCTTTTCCAGAGTATAATTTTATAAACTCAAGGATAGGTATTTGGAAATGAATAGGGAACATAGGCTCTTGGCCATACACTAGTTTAAATGGTGAAGTATTTAAAGCATCTTTGATCCTAGTTCTATCTGCCCATAATGCGAATCTCAGCTGGGTATGCTAGTCCCTAGGATTATTCTCTAATAATTTTTTAATTACCCCTAAGAGATTCTTATTGGTTGATTATGCAACTCCATTTCCTTGTGGGTAATAGTTTGAAGAATATTTTAAGACAATTTTGTGATGTAAACCCATGAAATGAACTTCGACAAAGAAAGGAAGAGCCATTGTCACGCCTGGCGAGGGCATAAACCAACTGGTTGTGATGCATTGATTGAGAACTTACAGTTCCATCATGATGTTCTTATCTTTTGGTGCCATCCATCGTGTAATCTATGGCGGTCGAGAATACGGTTGTGTGTCCTCTGAAGAATTTGGGTTGGTACTGATAAGGTCCGTCGGTAAGACGGAAATGGTCCATACCTAAAGTAAGCAGAGGCTGCAATGGCATGGCTGTGGCGTTAACGATCTGCATCCGACACTTATGTGACATGTTCTCACATGTTGATGGGCATCTTTGAACCTACATGGCTAATGTAGCAAATCTAAAAAGGATCGTCGTACTTCTAACGTCTAGGCGACGCATGCCATGTTTATGAAATTGATAATTACATATGAGGTTAGCCTCTTGCGATCGGCGTTTTACCAAGAATTTCTGTACGGCAATCTCGCTTTGAGCATATAATAGAGAGCTTTTCGTTCTCCCCGGCATCTCTCACGGGGTTGCGACAGGCCTACGGATGCTCGATTATTAAGCATGAAACGATTTCCAGCATACCAGGTCGTTGGAAAAGATTGCTGTATTCGACATATAATATTCTCGCCATTTCAGTTTGAACGGCTGGCCTCGGACCGGGATTTCATAGGGTTAATGTAGAAATTCGAAGACTCCACAAAATGGCCATCCATTTCCCTCTTCATTCCCCCAACTCACTCTGCATAAGTAGAGATTTCATAGCTGCATCAGAAACTATAGCAATAATCTGACTTCGTAGGATGTAGTGCCTAAACTTCTTGATAGCCCTAACCAGTGCAAAAGCTTGTTTTTCAAGAGGTGGGTACTTAACTTCAACATTCTTAAATGGAGAACCCATGAAACCAATTGGCCTCTCCTCTCCCTCTTCTCTTCGTTGAGTTAGGATGGTTGCACAGGAATGTTCAAAAGCAAAAGAATAAATATAAAATGGCTTCAAGTAGTCAGGGTTGGTGAGGACTGGTGCTTCCAAAATAGATCATTTGACTTGAGAAAATGTGGCCTTTGCCTCACTAGTCAACTCTATTAGAGCATCTTTCTCCATTATTTCATTCAATGGTTTTACAATTTCTGCAAAACCTGTGATAAACTTTCTCACAAAGTTGATCTTTCCAAAAAAACATCTCATCTCCTTCTTGCTTCCTGGCCTAGTTATCTTCAAAATGGACTCAACTCGGTCTAGATTGATCGATATTCCTCTTTCTAAGATTATGTGTCCCAAAAATTTCCCTTCAGAAACCCCGAACACACACTTTTTAGGATTCAGGGAGACACCATACTGAATACATCTTTCAAGAACTTTAGCTAAGTCTGCAGCGTGGTTCAGTCTATCTTTAGAGAATACCGTCAGGTCATCCATGTAAACAATGATGCATTTACCAATCAGATCCTTGAATGCTATGTCCATGGCACGCTGAAAGGTTCCTCCAACGTTTATCAGACCAAATGGCATCCTTTTGTAAGCAAATGTTCCCCACTTAGTAGTGAAGGTTGTCTTCATTCTGTCTTCGTAGTTAACCATCACTTGATTGTATCCAGAATAACCATCCAGGAATGATATCATCTAAGACCTGTTGACAGTCTATAAGACTTCGTCTAGTGAAGGGAGTGGGTAGTTGTCTTTTTCTGAAGCTCTATTTAGATTCCTAAAATCTACACATAGCCTGATCTCTCCATTTTCCTTACAGACTGGAACCAAGTTAGCCACTCATGTTGAATGTCGTACAGGGAAGATTATTCTTGCAGAAATCAATTTCTGAACTTCTTTAAAGATTAGTGGTTCAATCAGGGCATTGACAGGATGTTTCTGTCAAAATGGTTTAGCTTCAGGCCTCAAAGGAATAGTGTGAGTTATTACAGAAGCATCAAAAGTCTTTAGATCTTCATATCCCCAAGCTATTATAGCAATATCCTTCTTCAGTTCCCTCAGTATATCTTTTTTTAATTGCTTCAGGGCAAGCTTTCCCTATATAAACATTTCTTTCCGGGCTAGAATCAGCTAGGTTAACAGTTTGATATTCACCTCCTTTATCTTCAGCTGATATCTTCTCGTGAGCCCTTGGGTCTAAATCAAAAATTATTTCTAAGGCCACCATTCCCTTGGGAATGATATTACTTTTTAAAATGAGGACCCACTCTGTATCACAATCTTCAGGGTTCCAATCTCCTTGATCCCTATTGCACTCGTTGATGATCTGCCCTTCAAAAACAAGCTACCTCATTGGGGCAATCATATTCAGTGATGACATGCTTCAAAATAAGCTACCTCGATGATCTTTCTTTTGTAAACCCCTATCCCGGTTTCAAAATAAGCTACCTCATTGGGGCAATCATATTCAGTGATGACATGCTTGAGGTGAGGTTCACTTTCAATCCTAATCTGCGTAGGCACTCCCCTCCATGGTAGCCACATGTGTGAAAAGTCGAGGGAGAGATATCCCCCTATACTTTTCATCAAATCTCTACTCAACAGCATACCATAAATCTCAAGAATGTCTGCTACTTGAATATCTATATTGGTTAAAATCTTGGGGTCAGACCCTACTTGCACGTGTATATTTCTCAAATCTCCAACTACATTAACGTCTGTTTTATCAAGCTGGATGACCTTCTTGTTTGTTTGGATAGGGTTCAATCCCAATTTCTTGCATATAGAAAATGGCATAACATTGCGAAAAGCCCCTGAATCTAACAGACAATTATGTAGATTCTTCCCACAAATTCTCAAACTCAAAAGAAATGGTGGGGTACCTACCTTGCTTCTATACAAAGTTGTGTTCATATTTGTAGGAGAGGAAGCAGGGAGAATGTAGTAATTCCATTCTCGTGACATTTTTGGCATTCCCAAGGGATACAGATCTCAAATCCACACGTATCGCCTTGGTGGTTGCATTTAATGGACTAGTTGTAATGGCATAGCCTTAACTGCATGTACAGGCAAGGAATTAATTACACTCAAAAGTAGGTTTTTGTAAAGAAGAAAAAGGCAAGTGGTCGTTTTCATTTAGGAAATTCTTTGCAACTCCCTAATACAGCCATGGTGGAGCCATCAACCTCTGGTAGAAAATACGTAGTTTCAAACAAAAGGCCTAGTTACGCCGATATTTTGGGTGAAACTCGTTCGCCAACGCCCTATAACATGAGGAGCGACCTTTTGAGTTTTGTAGGAAGGTGTTTCCTAATAGAAGCATACCAAGAGAGGTTGTGGAGGATATAGTTGACAATGTTTTCGACCCCAACATATCAGCAAACCCTAAAAATTTTAGGGAAGGTGTATTCCAAAAAATGGTGGAGCATGGACCGTTAGAGGGTTTTGTGTCTTGGCTCTAGAATTGTGGTCTTCCACAGTTCATACTACCTATTGTACATCCATTTCTGGAGCTAGTTGATGCATACACCAAAAGATTCAACAAAAGGACATAAGCCATCGAGGGTAGCACGATGAAAGTTACTATTTCTGTTGAAGCCATACGAGATATGTTGTGTATCCCTACGACCTGGGGTGCTTAAAATTTTGATGAAGAACATATAGACATCTTTGGGGAAGAAATGGCTAGGGAAACAAATTTTTATGAGTCCTGATGAAGCAAAGGAATGACCGGAGAGAGGTCATCTTCTCTTTCCTCTTTCACGTAGGAAATTCAGGGACACACAGTCTGTGTTCTCGATGTTGGCCTGGGTTTTCAACCTTGATAACAATGAGGAGATCAATCCTTTTCAATTTGGCCTAGCTTTTGCACTAAAGAGGGAAAAGAACCAGAGGTACTATGATTTTTCTCAGGTGATAGCTAGAAACATGCTAGAACAACTGAAGAATTATAGTACTAAGTCTAAATTCAGGTATTATTCTTTCTCGGCTCATTTAATTTTGCATCAAAATTTTGAGTAGCAAGAGAGGAATGTACCGGTTTCTAAGTTGGATGTAAGGGGCTATCTCCAGCTAGTTTTTGTGTGGACCAATATGCTTTCAAAAACAAGGGAGGGTAAACCCACAAAAGTGGTTTACAATTTCAGTAAGGAAAAGTTGCAAAAAATGACCCCATGCAAAAAAAATTGGTTTTTGGGGGTTCGAGCGAACCCAAAGCAGGTTCAATAGAACCCCCCTTTGAGCGAACCCATTTAATAATGGGGCCCACCATTCCCAAAAAAAATCCAAAAGTGAAGGTTTGTGGAAAGGGGGTTCGCTTGAACCCTAGTTAAGGCGAACCCCCCTTTACCCCCCTTCTCCCCCTTAGGCACCAAAAAAGTTTAGAATTTTTCACTTTGAAGCTCAGGTTGAGGATAAGATAGATGAGAATTCACAGACCCAACTAGATGAGGGTATTCCTTGGAACAAACTATCCAACGAATATAATTTTAATATGTTTTGATTTTATTATGTATTTTTTTTTTAGTTTTATTAAACATAGGTTTTTCACCAAAAATCAAGCTCTTTGTTCTGCGCATGTGGAAAAATAGCAGATTATCAAAACAAAAATTGAAAAATATGAGTGCACTAGATATTGAAGTCCTTGATCCAACAAAAAAAAAATTGAATTTCGATACATACAAAAAAAGTTACGTGTTATAATGTCCGCCTATGTCTGAATTGTAATTGGTTTGACTTCAAAACTTGATTAAGGAAATATTATTCAATAAAACACAATGAAACCAATTCGAAGCACTAGATATCGTAGTTACAAATCTAAATACGAAAAAAATAGAATTTTATCCTTCACATGGAAAAAAAGTTATGCGTTATAAGGTGAGCGTCACTCCTTAAAAATGTTGTTTACCAAACAAAACTAGTTTTTGAAGGAGATGGAGAAAGAAGTGTAATCTGATTCCAAAAATTTTGAAAAAAAAATATTTAGAATCTATAGAAAAAATTTCACAAATCACTATTTTGCATCATCTTCAAATCCTCACAGTTTAGTCGCTATAGGTACCCGAAAGTGAAGATTTAGTTAGAAAAAATAATTTTAGTGTCCAGTTTGGCCAAAAATTGTAAACTAGTATTGTGGGATCACCCGGGATTATTATTGGTTTGTAGATCATTTTCTAAGGCCAGTGGTTCAAGATTTATTTCCACACCATATTGTTTATTTATCTCCTGAGGTCATACAATGGATGGAAGATCCATTGACTTGATGGATTATTTCCTGGGTGACGATTTTACATTTATTAGATTTCACAATTTTTTTGGGGAGCCTTTCCGACTCCCTAGATTTGTAACATATAGAGTTTTCACACTGGAGGCATGCCATTAGGCAACCATTGTCGGCAACATCCATGGCACTGAAATAAATAAAACAAAGATATATTCACTTCCCCTCTCCATTGCTAATAGCCAGGTAACACTAAACAAGTAGAAGGCTAAGGGTGAGCTCACAAATCTACTGGCAACCTTAGGCTTGTCCCTCATTTGTGACAAGTGGGACTACAACCCGATAAAGCACCATAGTTTGAAACATGAGTCAGGAATATTTTGAGAGAAGGAGAAATTCGACTCAGGAAAGGCTTGAGGTATACATTAATTTGGCTTGCATTCCATTCCACCAACCAACATGGCTAAATTTCTATGAGCCTCAAGTGGAGTATCGAAGGAATGTCCCAATGGGAATGAAGCATAGGGGATGGTCAGAGAGGAAAAATGAAGGCTTATGGATATTCTAACAAGAGATGAGATGCCTAGGTGCCCCATTCAACAACTCTCAACCACATGATGAGGAGTTTGAGGAAATTTGTGACCAAGAGGCTGACTCCGACAACAACAATCCAGAGACCAACCATGAAATTGATGAGGAACAAGTTTTGCATTGGGCTTCTCAGCCTTGGGAAGCTGGCAGTCAGAGGGACTCAAGGCGAAGGGAATCATAGGCTCCATCCTCCCCCAATGCCTGAAGTAAAAGAAAAAGGACTCGACAGTCCCCAAGAAGGTCCACTATAGTCATGGAAGGCCAAGTTTTAGAACCTAGATCGGCTGCCAGAGGATCATAACATACTAGTTTAGGTCATCCAAAGAGCGGGGTCCAAGATCTAGGTGCACCGCGTGGCGGCCTAGATGGAAGAAGACCTTCCACAAAATGTTGCGGCTGCCTTCACGACCTGGGTAAGTTTCACTCCTCTCTTCTTCTTGTTTGCATCTTTGGTTGCTCTTTCCTCCTCATGGAGAATCCTCCATCCTCGGACCACGAGGTTAATCTGAATACACCCCCTTCCACTTTTAAGCAGATCTTCCAAAGTCACCTGTCATAGAGCAGGCATCACGTAAAGCTTTACCGCTTCAGTAATTCTTTAATCACCACAATGAGGGCCCCCCATTAAAGTACAAAGCGAAACCTCTATGTTACCCATGCTGACCGACCCCATCCCGGCCGGGGAAGGAACCTCTCCTTCAGCCCATTTCTCTTTTTTACCCCTCTGCGGTCTTCCCTTGCTGAAATCTCAATTGGCATCACTTTTCGTTATAGCAGCTCCCTTTAGTCCTGGCATGCTCATACATCCTACGTCTCCCCTTTTCTCTCCTGTTAAAATATTGTTAAAGAATGCCAAGTTACCCACCACAAAGAAGATTGAAAATTGCTTCAATGAAGAGCGAAACTCTCTGCTCATCACTACCATGAAGTTGCTCATGTCCAAGCCTGAAAGACAGATGCAAATGGAGGATTACGACATCCATGCCATGGGTCTAGATTTGAATGAAACTCACCTACGTGACAAAGTGGTCCTGGCTAAGGCCACTCAGAAGGAAGTATATCCAGGACTACAAGAGGGTGGACAAAAAGTTGAAAAAGTGTGAGGTAGAGTTGGTAAATGTGAAGGAAACAGTGAGTAGGTTGCAAAACGACATTAGAGCCAGAGATGTCGAGATGACCCTTGTAAGGAAAATTCAAGGTCAACAAGGACAAACATCTAAGTTGCTTGTAGAAGCTCAAAGTGAATAGGTTCAACTTCATGCTAAAAATGAAAAATTGAAAGGTGAGTTGATTGCTCAGTGCCAACCAAATGTTGAGTACCAACACACTCAAGAAAATATGAAAAGAGAGTTGGATGGTGTCCGATCTCAAACTTCTGATGATCTTTGGAAGTCCTGCGTGGAAGCAGAAGAGTCAAAACTAGAGATCGGAAGGTTGAGCTTACAACTGACAAATGCCCTCAGAGAAAGAAGTCAAATGGAGGAAAGTGTGAGAGCAAGAGAGGCTCAGTTTAACTAGGAGCTAGTTGTTGCACGAGGATTTGAATCCTTCCCAGTAAATGAAGAAGTTGATATCCATGCATTGGGAGCGGACCATAGTTGTTGTTGTTGTTCTCAGGCCCGCTTTACAATTCTTAAGAGATGTTCGGGAATTGAATGTTAAGTTTGGCTCGATGGATGATCATTTTATGCAAACATGCTCACCCCAAGTGGCGGAATCACAAAGCTTCATTTCTAAGTTGTGTATAGCCACTGATAAGGCCCTAAAAAGTACAGGGATTCCCGATTGGAGGGTCACCTCCATCAAAGCTAATGAGATCATCAACCATCACGTGGTAGCAAGAAGTGTAAGGAGGTCAATCAACACTCCAACAAATGGGTCAATGAAATCAAGAAAGATTTTGGTGTCCTAGTCAACTTTGGGCTTCCCCCCCTTCTTTCATCAGATGGAGATGTGCTAACAGTTGATGAGGTCACGGATGCAATCCGATGCAAGGTCCAAAATTCTACAGAACTCTCGGGTTCAAGTGCAACGCCCATGGCTGATGATATTGAGGGTGATATTTTTCCTCTTTCTCAACTCTACTATCACCTTGGAGCGATTTCTTCCAGATGGGGATTTGTCTCTTTCAAAGAAGTTTTTGAGCTAGAGTGAGCATATAGGAAGATCTGTACCCTCTTCCTACTGACTGATGCAAATTGGGAGGCACAACATTCCATCTTCCTCAAACTCCAAGAATTACCAGAGGCCTAGGTTTGTGCCTTTGCAAGCGAAGACCCCCTATGATTCACCAGAACTGTGAAGCATTGTTGCCTTGATCATTTTGACTTTCAGCTTGTGCAATGTTTTCAGTTTCGGATGAGCTCGTACTCAAGTAGGGTTATCGAAAAGGTGTGCAATGTGCCACGTGGTGGCTGCACAACTTTCATTTTTTGACTCCCTTTTGGGAAAAAGTCGGGATACTTGTCAACTCGTCAGAGATTTTCTCAAGGAGCTATATTCATGAGCTCAAAATTTTCTACTTGTTCGACATGTCATCTCTTCACTACAGATAGATTGTGCTTCTTATCAAGTGATATCTTTTCAGAGTTTTTCAGAGCCTTCTGGCCTTTTTCTTTTCTTGGTTTTCGAGATGGAAGCTTTGAGTTGATGCCCTTGGCTGACGTGATTGGTCAACTGGACCTTTTTCCAAGTTGTTTTCTAGGATTTGATTGTTTGCAGACCTCTATCTTTGCTAAATATCTAAAAAGAATTAATGCGGCAGTTGAGAATAGATGAGCAAAGATTGTTGTGACCTAACTAAAGATCTATGATCAAATCATGCGCTATCAAATTCCAACGTCTAGCAGTAATTACTTTTATGTTGTGGTGACGATTTCCTCTTTTTGTAGCTATAAAGGAAGGGCGACAACAAATGAAATGGTTGGATTCCAAGTTTCAATTTCCTTCGCTGAGGAAAAGTTTCTTTAGTTTTCTTAGGATATAGAACTATTTTTAGAAGTGAAAGTTGTAGAACTACTTTTCTCTGGCATGTTATATCTTTTAAAGCTTAAACTATTTTTAGATTGGCATCTGACCTCTGTTTTAAAGTTCATTTGATGTTTAAAGCATGAAATATTGAGGATAAATCTTTGACTGTGCATGTATGGCCTTTATCAAGCTTTCTTTCTTTATGATTTCATTCTGAATGAAACACTGTATCTTGCAAGCTCAATTCAAATAGTTTAAGTGGTTGATTTCCATGTTGTATGCTCGTATAGTAGAATGATAACTTGTGAAAACTGGATTATGTCATCGGACTTCTCTATTTTTCTGTAGGGTTGTTGTTTTGTGATATTATGTTGTATTACGAGGAAGAGTATATGCAATTTTTGAATGTTGTTTTGTCACCCTTAGAAATATTTATGTTTGAGTGGACCTTAATGAACACTACTTGCAAAAAGATTTGAATGTTTGCACTATGATTTTTGTTAGCCTTTGTTGTTCATTCTCTTTCCAACAATGAGGAGTTGTGGTGTTTTGTGTCTAATTATATCACTCATAGGAATGATTGTGTTTGAAATGTTGTAAAAGCATTGGTGCATCACCATTTTATGTTTTTTGTTTACATTTCCTTCTACCCTTTTCTCCAAACCCCAAAGAAGAGCCGACTTTCTATAAAAATCCCGGAGGTATTTAGTGAGGTGCAAATTGGTACCCCACTCACTGAATTTCCCGTAAGACTGTCAGAGAGGTGCAAGCTTTGATGATCAACAAGATCTCAATCCAAGGATGAAGTACAAGAGATAGATCTTGTAATAGGGTGTCCTAGGCTATGATCAATGACTATAAGAGGATTCACCACCAAGCTAGGGCTAGGAAAGATTAATGATATGCAAGTTTTAATGAAAAAACCTAAACATATGCAAGACTTCGCTAGATGACCTAGAAATGAATGCAAAATAAAATAGAATGTTGAGAAACCAGAAATGTGAACCTGGAAACTTGTAGGATCTTGGATAAAGACTTGAAATGCTAAAAATATCAAAATTAATGTCTACTAGGAATCATACACCAGTTTAGGCGATTTAGTCCCAGATTAGGGTTTTTGGGCAGGAACGAAGATCTGGCAGAGATATGTTTAGTACTCTTGAAAACTATAAATTTCACTGTACTAAGACTCATATGCTAGAAGTGGCATGTCAGTCCAGTTTGACCTTTCTAGAAAATTAGGATCTAAATCTGCTCTTCAACCTCTGCTTGATCTTCTCAACTTGATCTTTGGGTCTGAATTGTCAAATTCTACACTATAGAAGTCATGTAATGTTCTCCAAAACAAGGTGACAACTTTGAACACTCTTAACACTTTGACAACTTTCTCCAAACTTTCTCTTCAATATGTCTTCAACCTAGATCTACAAATCACACACCAAAGAGGGAAAAATTTTGTTTTGTTAGTAGAAAGGGGCTTTCCTTGGTCAAACCCTATTTTGGTAATCAAACCTTGTAATGAAATGAAATGAAAGGGTGATCCCACAAAGCTGGTTTACAATTTTTGGGAGGAATTGATTTTTGCTAAAAACTCATATTTTTAGAAAATATAATGATTTAAGTCTTAAAAGGTTTCATTTAAAGAATTCCAATTGAAGAGGGTTTGATCAAACTACCTTAAATCAAACCCCCTTGGATAGAACCCGCTAGTTTTAAACCATACCTATAACGAAGTCTCCTTTACACCTATCAAAATGCTGATAAAAAACCACTTTTGATTTACCTTTTGGGGGATCAAATGAATTCATTTAAAATATATTTTTTGTAAGTATTTAGTCCTTATTATAAGCTTCCCAAAAAGCATAATTTTAAATAAATTTAATTTTACTTATTATATTTATTTTTTATTTCTCGTGAATGTAGGTTTTTCACCGAAAATAAAGCTCTTTGTTCTGCACATGTGGAAAAATAGTAGATTATTAAAGAAAAACATTAAAAATATTAGTGCACCAGATATTGAAGTCCTTGATCCAGCAAAGAAAAAAAATTTGAATTTTGATACATACAAAAAAGTTACACATTATACTCTGCTATGTCTAAATTATAATTGGTTTGAATTCAAAACTTGATTAAAGAAAAAATATTCAATCAAAAACTATGTAACCAAGTGGAAGCACTAGATATTAGAGTTATGAATCTAAATTTGAAAGAATTATAATTTCATCCTTCATGGAAAAAATTTATGATTATACGGTGAGTATCACTTTTTTAAAATGTTGTTTTTGAAAAAAACTAGTTTTTGAGGGAGATGGAAAAGAAGTGCACCTAATCTCCAAAATTTTTGAAAAAAATATATTTAGAATCTATAGAAAAATTTCCATGAAACTCTAGTTTGCATCATCTTCAAATTCCCATGGTTTAGTCGCTATAGGTGCCCGAAAGTGAAGATTTAGTTAAAAAAATTTATTTCAATGTCCAGTTTGGCAAAAAATTGTAAACCACTATTGTGGGATCACCAAATAAAGGAATGATGAATGAACATGTAATGTTACAACTCACCAAACCCTAGCAATAAAGTGTTGCAAAAAAGTGTAGAGTGGCTCCAATGGATGTAGATCTTGATTCTTGCTTAAATGTTGTGGATCTTGAATTGAATTCTTGCTTGAATCATAAAATACCTACATCACAAATGTTAGCTCAAAAACAAACATGATGCAGATGACTTTGACATGATGCCTGAATCTTGAATAATGCTCCAAAATGCTTGATAATCACTCTTGAATGCTCTTGTAATCACTTGAACGCTTTCTTGATCACAATTTTTTGTAATGCATGAACACTTGAAAGCTTAGGAGAAAATTAGTGAAATAACCTTGTATTTATACTTGTTTATGCCAATTTTTTGAAATTACAACACTACAACCCAACATCAGATCTAGGAGGATAAAATCCCTCCAAAAATTTAAATTAAATTTGATTTTGGGTCATAGGACTCATACACCAGAAGTGGCGTATGAGTCCCATTAGGCTTAACTATGGGACACATTTTTCAAAAATGCTTAGATTCATGTAAAATCAAGATCGGGGCCCCAAAACCTAGGTGGGACTCATACACCCAAGGTGGTGTATGAGTTCCAAATCACTAAATCTAGGCCACACAATCCAAAAACACCTGAATATATTGTATGTTAATTTATGTCAGGATTATCCTTGAAAAGATGCGGCATTAATTAAGGCTTGTGGGTACAAAAAAAAGTCCAAATAATGCATAAAAAATCAAAATTAATTAATGAAAACCCTAGATTAGTGTGAAAATGTGGTACAACACTTTACAATGTTCACCACAAACAAGGTACACAATTAGGTTCATTTATTTTACAAGGTCCCAAGACTTAATGTGAATGTGTTAAACACATTACAACACTAAATCAACGAATCATTAAGCTTGATTTAACAAGGAGGACCCAAACAAGTGTGAAAAATTCACAAACAACATTTTTCAAACACTACAGTTCCTTAATTGATCCTATCCAACCTTAGCAAGCAAGGCTTTGTTGGTCGGTTGAACTTTCCTTATACCAAGTCCTCTAGCAGATTTAGGAAGGCACACCTTGTCCCAACTAATTAGAGCCAACTTGTTTTTTTCCTTTGTACCAGACTAGAGGAAGTTCCTTTGTATTTTTTCAAATTTCTCCGCTATGTATCTAGGGATTTTGAAAATAGAGAGGAAATAAATCAAAATCCCTTGAAGGGAAGCAATAAGGAGTTGCAGCTTACTCGCATGACTGAGGGTTGAGCCTTTCCACCTAACTAGTTTCCTTTGAATCCTCTCAAGGACATTATTCCAGAAGTTGGGGAAAATTTCCTTAATAGTAAGAGGGATCCCCAAGTACACTGAAGGCAAGGAGGCACCAACGCAACCTAAAACAACAGTCACCTTATCCTACAAAATAGGAGTGTTGTTCAAGAAATAAATCATACTCTTGTTGTAGTTTATGCACTGTCTAGAAGCAAGCTGCATAGTTGTTAAGGAACTTTTTCCATTTCCTTGCTTCCACAACTGAAGCCTTCTCAAACAAGATGGTATCATACATGAATTGTTGTATCATAGCAGGTTCTAGAGTAGTGGCAAGTTTGACACCTTTAATAGAACCCTCTCACAACATTCTGACAACATTCATACTTAACACATCTGCGACCATTATGAACAAGTAGGGGATAGAGGGTCCACCTAACTTAAGTCCTGCCCAACATTAAAGAATCCATAAGGGACCCCATTGACCAAAACAAAATATATCACAGTAGTAACGCACTCCATAATGAGATTAGTCACCCTCTGATTGAATGTCGTCTTAGCCAAAACTTTAAGGAGAAAGCTCCAAAGGACTTTGTCATAGGCTTTTGAAATGTGAAGGGTAGAATCCATACTAGCAATGTTGCAATGGTCCATAAAACGCAATATTTCATGAGTGGAAATGGCAGCATCCAAGATATGGTGCCCTGAGACAAAGCCCTTTTGGCTTGGACTTATCATTTTTTCCAAGAAGGTTTTTAGGCAGTTCACCAGGATTTTGGAGATCTTGTAAATGGTATTACAAAGGCTAATAGGGTGAAATTCATCCATGTTCTGTGGGTCCTCAATTTTGGGGATAAGGGCAATGAAGGTGTGATTCAGCTGTTTGAGCAGTTTGCCAAAATTGATGAAATCTTTAGCTGCTAGAGCTAAGTCCTCACCAACTATGTCTTAGAAAACCTAGAAAAAAGTTAGGGGTATCCATCAGGACCTGGAGCCTTGTAGGCACCCATACTAAACACAACGTCCATAACTTCCTCATGAGTGACAACACCCAGAATATCTTCATTGTCCTCCTTGGATAGAGAGACAAGAAGGGAGTCCAGCAGCAAGTCATCCAATGCAGAATTAGAAGTCATAGTAGGAGCTGATAGAACCTGTTGGAAGTAGCCAGAGGCCAATAAACCAATCTGAGTAGGGGTAGTGACATCATCACCTAACTCATTTTTCAACATTTTTATTTGATTCCTTTTCCTATTCTTGAGGGCTAAAACATGGAAGAAATAGGTATTCTGATCACCCTCCATAAGCCATTGGACTATGGATTTTTTCTTCTAGAATATCTCCTCTTTTTTCAATATTTTTTTCCCATTCCATGCATTCATCTCTTTCCTATTGACAAGTCTGTAGACTGATATCACCCTCCTCCATTCTCTTTTTTGTCATTCTAGGATTATCAACTAACACCCTTTTATGATGGAAGATATCACCAAAAACCCTCTTGTTCCAACCCTTAACCATGTTCTTAATATACTTGAGTTTATGGAACACCCTAAACATGGGGGAGCCATGTATGGGGATGTTCCACCAAGCAACAATTTTATTCCTGAAATATGGGTGGGCATTTCACATGATCTCAAATCATAAAGGAAAGGGACCCATAGCAGAGTGTTCATTTGTGACCAACAGTAGAGGGTTATGGTTCGAAATAGTTCGGGGTAAAGCCATCAGGTTGGAATTAAGCAAGGTCATCCAATTGGGACAAAAGAGGACTCTATCAAGTCGAACCTGGATGAGGCCGTGGACCCCAACCTCCTATTGGTCTAGGTAAAAGCCTGTCCATGTAAGTCTATGTCCACCAACCCAATATTACTTAAGAAATCAGCCAAGTCAATTATGCTATCAGAATAGTTGGTCAGACCCCCACTTTTCTCCAAAGGGTACAACGGAGAGTTGAAATCTCTAGCCACCAACCAGTGGGCCCCCCCATTATTCTTTATCTAGTCCACATTAGGGGAAATTTACATAAAAAATGGGTCTCCTAAGGATGACATCATTAGCTTTTTAAGTTATCAAAAATCAACTAAAAGATGACATCAACCTATAAGGTGACATCATCCAAAATAAAAATAAAATTATTTATTTAATAAAATAAAACTTTCCAAAATCTTATGAATTAACTCATGATGTTTAATTTAACTCTACATATCCTATTCTATCTCATTCATCTTTCTAAGTATAAAATATTATTTTTGTTTTCAGATTTATATTCTTAAGTTCTATTATAGAAATTTTTATATTTTCAAAAAAGATATTTTCTTTAAGAAAAATATAAAAAAACATTTTAAAAAATATTAAAAACATAAAAATAATTTATAAAGTGCTACAAAAATTAAAAAATTCTTTAATTATTTTTAATAATTTCAAATATTCTAATATCATTTTTTGTTTTGTTTTAAATTTCTTTAATTATTTTTAATAATTTCATATTCTAATATTTAAATATTTAGCATCTAAATATTCTGATGTCAAAATTTTATTATCTTTAATTATTTTTAATAATTTCAAATATTCAAATATTTAAATGTTTAGCATCTAAATATTCTAATATCAAAATTTTATTATTTTAAATTTTTTGGTGGCCTTTTATAATGGTGCGCTCCCTTTATGTGATGCACTCCTCCTTTTAAGGGGGAGCGCTCACATTTAGTGTGCCCCCTTATTATTCTATTTTATTTTTTTAAATATATTTTAAACTTTTAAATTTTTTAAATTTTTAAATATATTTTAAGCTTTTAAATATATTTTAAATTTTTTTTGAAAGAAGACCATTTAAAAGATTACCTTCTTTTTTGCTAATTTTCATTATCTTTTAACGATTTTTGCCGTGGTCTTTTTTTAACAGTCTCTAGTTTTAGACATTACAGGATTTCTGATTTGCGAATTTGTGGAGTTTTCTGAAGCAATTCTTAAGCCTTTCTCAAGCATTCTATGAGCATTTCCAACTCTCTTCTCCTCTCTGAACTTCTTTCTTTTTCTTCGCATAAGTAGCAAATGACATTTTAATTTTTTAATAAAATCATATATATATAAAATAAAATACTAAGTAAAAAATAAAATATCTAAAGTTACTTTTACTTTGCCACTTTTAAAATAAAAACAAATAATTTAAAAAATTAAATAATCAATAAAAGAAAGTGAATTTGACATTTTTAATAAATTATAATAGAAATATAAGTTACCAAACTTGAGTTTAAGAGTTTTAAATAAAAAATAAACAATGAAGAAAGTGAACTTGAGTTTTTTAATAAATTATAATAGAAATATATGTTACCACTTTTAAAAAATCATGGACTTCAGTTTTTTAAGGAATTCTAATAGAAACGTGTGTCCCCACTTAACTCATGTAGTTAAGTAATTTATATTTTTTATATTTAAATAATTTGTATTATATGAGATAATTTTTTCTTTTTTAGAGTTCTTTAGAAGGCCCATTTTTTATGTAAATTTCCCCTAATGTGAGATCTTGCCAAAGGGATTTCTTAACATTCCTTAAATTGGGGGCATAGATGTTGATCAGGAACCAAACACCACCCGAGTGAAAGAACTGGATTCCCACATTGTTCCTGCTTTGGAAAATTTCAAATCTAGTTAACTAGTTAGGGTTCCACATCACAAACAGCCCACCTGAAGCCCCATTTGCATCACTACAAGAGAAATGGGCATTCAACCAAATGTACTTGGCTATGTGTACAAAATTTATTTTTTTTCATTTTAATTTCTTGTAACAGCAAAACATCTATCTTGTGTTCCAACACATAATTCTTCAGAGCTAGCTGTTTGTGGGGGCTATTTATCCCTCTCACATTCCAATACAAGAATTTCATTTAGAACCTTTCCTTGAGGAAACTTCCAATTTCCTTTGTTTACCAAGCACAATCTCTTTTGTTGTCTCCCTATTCCTAGTGTATCTTTGGTTGGGTCTTCCAGGTTTGGAATCCCCACCCACATCCACTTTCTTTTGTTTACCTTTCTTCTTTAGAGCTATCGAGAACTCATCTTCATTGGGTTGATCATGAGGCAAGGCAATAGCCACTATCTATCTAGAACCAAAGTTAAACATATCGACCACCTCATTAAGGATCTCACCTTCTTCAAAATTATTTATCAATTCCTAAATAGGGGGTAGAACACTCACCATTTCCATCAACTACGTCACAGGGGCCCCCGGAACACCATGTAATGGAGAAGACATGTTCTTTGAATCTTGTTAGGAGAAGTCCCTCCCAGCACCGAAGTAGAGTCCATAGAAGCCATTTCTACAAATGAGAGCATTGGGGCATATGGAACAGGAGACCTAGATTTTGTTAGGGATTCCATGATATTAAGGAGGTCAAAATTGAAGGGGTGGCTGTTAGAGGGATCATCCACAAGGAGGTCACTTGGAATGGGATCATGTTTTACCGTGGACTTACAGTCAAAAATTAGATGCCCAAGTTTAGCACCTTGGTAACATTTGTTGATGCAATTATTGCTTTTTAATAGTTTGTCAACATAGAGGAGAGTACAAAAATTATTACAAGGATCATGTAAGGAATATTATGCAATAAATTTAATATATTAAGTTTGTGTCTATTCATGGATTGCAAGAAATTTAATATATTAAGTTTGTTTCTATTCATGGATTGCAAGAAATTTAATATATTAAGTTTGTGTCTATTCATTGATTACTAAGGTATCCTCAACTAGATATGTCATAACTATGTTCTTTTTAATATACATGCATAGATCTTAGCTTGTGTGTGGGAATGTGACATAACCCTTATTTTCATCTTTACTGAGGTGTCTTTCGCTAGATTACATACATGTTACTTTTTGGCTTTGAAGCAAAGACTATGTTTTCCTTACTAGATAGAGGCATTCATCTACTACATGCACAAACTTTCATCCATCATCACATTTGACAAAAATATATATAAGTTTGTTGATAAGCATAGTGTTAATATCCCTACTAGCTCTATTTATTTTTATCATTTTTTGTAAGTTTAATCTTAAGTGGGATGTGCATTTTTTGTATCCTTTACATACATGTATGAGTGTATACTAAAAGGTACCAGTACCACTAGGGGTTTAGTAAGGAAATATATTTGGGATCCTTACATGGTTATGTATCTACTTAACAGGGGTGTGAAGTCCTTATATCAACAAACCAACATATATGTGCTTAGTGACAATCAAATTAGATTTTTTATGCAATGGGTATGGTTTATCTGAAGGTTCATTCTTGCATTGTTTCTCTTTAATTTTATTAAAAATAGCACCTTAGGAAATGCCCCCTTTGACCTAAGAGACCAAAGTAGAATAAGGAATTACCCATCCTTAATAATTGGTTCATTGTTGTCCCTATCCAATTATAAGTTGTAAGCTACTTGTCCTAAATTTGACACCACTAACACTTAGAAATAACTTAGTTTTAAAATTTTGGGAATCCACAAATTTGAGCACCAAGAATCCCTATGCTATCCACGTTTATTCTCACACATTTCCACCATTAATTGGCCTAGATTTCCATACATTCACTCTTGATCCATATGTTTTACATTCTTTAGCCTATGTCATTTTGCAATGCATATGATCAATCTCATCTAGTGTGGATTCAATCCAAAATTAAAATTTTAAAATTCAAATGATTGAGTCCCATCCTTTCACCATAGTTGTTAGGATCTAACTTGGTACATATTTTTGTAATAATACATTATGTCTTCATATTTAAAGATGTTCACTTGGACATTAATTGACGTCTTCAAATCATTCAAAATACTAGAGCATACAAGGAGCACTAATAGAAACATGTCACTTTGAAAACTAAAAAAATAAGAATATTGATCACTTGCATGCTTGCTTGTTGTTGGTTGGTCTTTGTCACAATCTTAAAGTTAGTCTAATCAAGAAGTTCGGCCTAGGAAAACTTAGCCACTCTTGTGATCAAACAATCTCCTGAAGACATTTTTAAAGATCTCCAATCTTTAATAATCAGTCAGGAGCAAAAGATTTAGTGAATCAGAAAAACAAAAGCATATACTGTGCTAATTCAAGACCATGCATCAAAGGACAATCTACATTATACACAATTTGATCCATAGCCATAAAATTCACCAATAAATTACTAACAATTCTACACAAAATCTTACACAACAAGCATATCCAAATTACCTAATTTTTTTATACCTAAACAAATAAAATCTATGCAACATTACTACGCAATTAGTCGTATGATTTTTAAGGTGTTTTGTTCTACTTCTCTTTAAATTATATGGTTGTAAAGATTCTGGAACTTCCATGAATGTTTAATAACTTCCACGGTTGTGTAGACTGTAGTCGACGTCATAAGAGAGTAGTATGCGAGTTTTGTCAAGCTGTCATCTGACGTCATATTAGGAGAGCACTTCAATGGGCGACCAATGAAAATCGATAGAACAAAAAGGATATTTAGGGCAATCAATTAAGCCAACCAATCATCCAATAGACATAATTCCGTCACAGAAACTTTTAGAACATCCACGAAACTCCAGCTCGAAATAAACTATTCCAAAGCAAACCAACTGTATTATATTCAGTCGAGACAACAAAAAAAACCAAAAAACATTTTTTGGGTTTACCTCTTTCCAATGGCTGACGATACTTTCTTGGGCAACATAGCAATTGGGTTTCTTGCATTGGGACGCTTACTACTCATTGTCATATTTGGTTGCACAGTTATTGGATTGTCTGGACGATGTTTGTTAAAGTATGGTGCATGCCTCATGATTAGCTTATTGCTGTGTTGGATAATGATTACTGTTGTTTGTCAGATCTTTCTCTCTATGAAGAGAAGGCGTAGAAGGGGTAGAAATGGGCACAGAATCTGCTGTCATAGAAAGCCATCCCCAGAAGTTGAAAGTATTGTATACATCTATGAATGAGATTCAAATATCTTGTCTTTTCTCTTCTATTTTCAATTCACCTGAAATTGTTGGGTTCGGAACTTTTTATTTGTAAGATTAGATGTTTTTATTAAAGAGTTACAGTCTGTTTATAACTCTGACTCTTACTGTAAACCCCACATATATTGTTGGACCCTACATCTTATACAAAGTTTAGATTTTCTCACTGCAACTAATGTGGGGTTGTAACATCTTATTTATGTAATTCTAGTTGTAAAATCTGTGTTAAATTCCCCCCTTATTATTTTGTAGTTAATAATACTTCTGTTTTTAAAATATTTGAAAATTAAAAGGGTAAATTTTGTTTATTTTTTTTTTATATTATTTTAATTTGATTCTACATTGAAGTTTTATTAAAAGTTTTTAAATTTACTTTTTAATTTATAATGATTTTTTATAGTTCTATAAAAAAATTTAACATGAAATTATTATACATATTTATAAATAATTGTAATGGATGATGGAATTGAAGATAAGTTCAATAAATATTGTTTTTAATTTATTTATAATTACTATAAAGGATAATGGAATTGAAAATAAAGTTGAATATAATAAGTTAAAAGAGAGTTTGTTGTTTCTTTTTATTAAAAGATGTACATTAAAATAAATATATTAAACAATACAATCAAATCCTTAAAAAAATAGATAGTATTGGATCACATATTAAAGACAAATTAACAAATTTGGGAATAAAGGAACCAAGCACATGGCCCTAAAAGAAGAAAAATCCACAACACAAAGAATTCTACAACCTCAAAAAGAAAACCTTTGTCAAGATACTAGTTGAATGTAATTATATAAAAAATAATTAAGCAAAAAAAACAATCTCAAAAGTAGGAGGGGGATGGCTCTTGAATGCTCTTGAATTGTTAGAATGCTCTCACTTGAATGCTCATAAGATCACTTAAATTGTTAGGAGAAATTAGCTGAAATAACCTTGTATTTATACTTGTTTATGCCAAATTTACCGAAATTACAACACTACAAGTCGACATCAGATCTAGGAGAATAAAATTCTGCCAAGAATTTGAATTCAAAATAGGTCCAAGCTAAGCGGGACTCATACGCTAGTTTGGGCGTATGAGTACCAGTAGCATAGGCTTGGGACATAATTTTTAAGAAATGTTAAGTTCTATGCCAAATTCAAGATCATGCCCCAAAACTTAGGTGGGACCCATACACCCAAGGTGGCGTATGAGTCCTAGATCACTAAATATGGGCCATACAATCCAAAATCATTAAATTATGATTGGTTATTAGATATGTGTCATGATCATCCTCGAAAAGATGCATTAAATAAGACTTGTGGATGCAAAATAGGACCAAACAAGGCATAAAGAAGCCCAATTTTAGCAACTTGAGGGCCCAAACAAGTGTGAAAATGTAAAGGGATCATTTTTCTACACTACACCTTGCCTTGGAGATTCTTATGCTCCAACAAACTTCTTTAGCACTTGACTTACTTGAAATTCACCAAACTTCAAGTTCGGTTTCTATTCTCCCGGTGGATTGAAATGGATTTGAGCTTTTGCTCTTGCTTAACTGCCTTTTCATATACTAGATCCATAGTCTTTGGACCATGTCCATCCACTTCACCACCAATTGAGCTACTTGGCCCCATGATAAACTTCCTAACATGAAAAACATTCATCATTTTGGTACATTGGCACATAATTTAGAAGACAAGTGAACTTCTCCCAGTAATCATTCACCGACAATTCACCTTACTTCAAATTTTAGAAATCTATTAACTTTTGGTCATAAAAGAGTTGGGGTAGCCATCATTTTTGAAATATTTCAGCAAACTCATTCCAAGTTAAAGTTAGAGAACTAAAACCAAGTTCCATCTTTTTGCTCATCCACCAATTAGAAGCTTCTCCCGCTAACTAAAATGCACCCCAAATAGTTTTGGTAACCTCATAATAGTTTATAATCTCAAAATATTTTTCCATTTGAGTTAACCAAGCCTCAACATCATCTCCAAGGTGCTTCCCTTAAATTTTGGTGAGGTAACTTTTCTCATATCCCTAGACAACTCAATTGCGACACATTTTCTTTTGCTACTTCCATATTTGGATAGAGATTCTTCTTGCCTATGTTGATTTGATTGATTAAGGTCATTAGAATTTTCCCCCTCATCCTCATTAGGTATTTCTTCCTCTTCACTTAATGAAACTTCCTGATATTCTTGTTCTTTCCTTTTCATTTATGGTTCAATATTTTCTATCCTTGCCCTAGTTTCATCCATGATGGCCAAGATACAATCCAAATTGGTTTTAGTGTTATCTCGACCTTGTCCAAATTCTTGACTTTCTCCAAGATTCATCCTTGTTCTCACCATCTTTTCAAAAAAAAAGTATACCTGAAGGTTCGTCTATATTAGATCCTATCATGGTTTCCTTAATATATTGAAAAAATTTCAAAAGAGTAAACATTCACACAAAAGAAATTCTATTTTTCTCATAATTTTTGATATAGAAAAAAACTTTTCATTTATTCATAATGATTTCAACTTCCTTTCATTTACATTGAATTATTGTTCAAGTAGTCAAGAGGAGAGTATCCATTGGATTTACTCTCAAATACATAGCTTAACGAGGTATACCCTTCAAACTTTTGTTCATCTCTAATTTCTTCTCCATCCCAAAAAGGATAGTATCTCTCAAATTTTTCTTCTGATACATAATTACGAGGTACATAACCTTCTAACTCACCACTTGAGGAGCTATAACAATTATCTCAATCATGGGTAAAACACAAGGATCTCTAAACAAAATAGTTGGATTGACACTACATTCTGAGGGCATATCCCTAGAAAGTGATAGTGAGTCTAGCTCTTCTAGAGAGACAAGAGGTAGATAGTTGAAATTGGGTTCATTCCTTATCCTTCTCTTCTCTTGGCTAATTCACAATAGAACATGACCGATTTTCTTGGTATCACTTAGCTAGATGGTAAGCCCATTTTCATAGTTGGCTCCTTTTATAGTACAAACAAGGGCTTCCTTTTCCTTTTTGCCCCTTAGGTAACACTCATTCTCGATTATTGACTTTCTTGTGGTTAACCTGAGATGCACCATCCTGGAGCAAGAATTTACCAAACTTTAATATTCACATAATGTTGGAAGGGAAAACATAGCAAGCACATAGGTTCTAGAGCTGAATCTAGTAGCTTTGATACCACGTGTAACATGCCCCTTGTTCTACATAGTAATTTTCCTATGTTTTACCACAAGTGAATTTAATCTAATGGCTAAACACATATCAATAAAAAAAAAATCCAATACAAGATAAAATGCACACATGATAGCAACAAAATACCTTTCTCATTCATTCAATGAATTATACAATATTTCCAAATAAATGATTTCATAATCCAAATAAAAAATACATTTTCCATTTTTCAAAGAAATAGATACAAGTTACATACATAGCTCATTTGAGCTCCATTGGCACTAGAAATACAATTGATCTAGGAAATCCCCTTTCAAATCTTGGCTTGTTGTCTGGGAGGAGAAGCATCACTCAAGCATTTTTTGCCATCCATGGACTAACTAAAGTCCCCCGCACATCTACCACATATGGTAAGATGGTCCTACCCTTCGAGAAAGATATTTGGTCTGGAAACCACATAGTACTAGCCTAATTTGAGCTGGTGTTGTGTCATGCATAACTAGAACTTTATCATACAACACATCTATGTTCTACGTGTATGAAAATCTCAAACTAGCATGAATGAATAAGGTAACACATTAACTAATAGTGTAACCAATATTTAATATGTAACACAATTAACTAATAGTGTAACCAGTGGAAAATTACACCACTCTGGCTAAAGTATATTCTATGCATAGGAAATTCCTTCCATTGGATAATCTACAACCCCAGGAACAACCTATATACATTAAGTAATCTAAGACTCTTCCACTAGATTAAACATTTGTTTCCATAACCTACCAATTCAAATCTAGCTATGGGCTATTAAGACCTCACTCTATTTAGTACTTTCTATGAAATATATATATCTATGTAAGCAATCACTCATTATGGAGTATATACAATCACTTCCAACAATATAGAATTTCAATTTATAACAACAAATGATTATCTATTCTCAAATGTTGAAAATAATCTTTCCCTAGAGCTTATTACTTCCAAACAACAAAGAAGAAAAATATAATCATTTTGAATCAAATAATCATAAAAGAGTAAGATTCAACATGCCTATAAATATAAAGCTCCAATTGATCTAGTTGGTTTCCAATCCTAGCCTCCTCAAATCATCTTGCAACTTGGCAACAAAACCTTACTACACTTTCCCAAACTCCCTCACAAATTCTGACAATAAAACTCTTGCAATTCACTCTCAAACTCTTTCACAAAACTCAATTAAAAAAAGAGTAGCTCTCAGAAAAATAACAAGGTGTAAACTATGTTTCCCTTTCGGGTAAAGAATGTCTCTATATATACACAAAAAATAGCTTCCAAAGGCTAGAAACATGGTGGATGAATCAACACTTCCTAGTTTACATGGTTTGACTCAGCTTGGCAAACAAAAGGTGGCAGATTTTAAACATACTTCTCAAAATATTAACACAGCAAATAGCTTCTTTTAAAGATAGCAAGAAGGAATTTCAAATATGCAAGGTAAAAGGTTAAATAGGTCAACTCTAATCCTACCAGCATTCACATAACTTATTCTCCTATTTACTTTGGTTTCTATCATTGTATAGAGCTCACAAAATAGGCTTCTAATACAAAGCAGATATCATAGTTTGGTGCCACATTAACCTCTTTTCGTGGTTTTGGTGTTTTGTAGATTATGACTGAGTCAAAGATTTAAACATTTTGTAAATAGCTTTCAATACATATTGACCAAGTCTCATATATTCCTACGCACCTTCCTTCATATATTGTGTTCTATTTGAAAGCAAGATAAATCATTATAAGTGTTAATAGTGTTGCATTTATGCACGCTACATTATTGCGCCCTTCATTAGATGAAATGCGTTATATACTATGGATACATAGTATGTGCATGGTTTACATTAATATCAGTGCTTTATTTATATAAACATTGCTTTATCAATCATTAGAATATATTAACAATAACGATATATATATATTTATATATATATGCATTGCATATATTCATTGTACATATATATACATATGTATATATGAATAACTTAAAATGTTATTATATATATGTATATATATATATATCAACTCAAACGATAATTAGTATTCATCATTCGATATTTGAATGCATATGCTTATTTCCATTTACTATTAATATCGCACATGTATATATATATATATATACTTGTATATGGATGTTACCTTCATGTCAATACATGCACATATATCAATATATATGCATATATATATGTATGTATGTATATCCATCGTATATATTTATATATAACATTACCTTCAAACACAAAGCAATAATATTGACTGACATATATACACTAAATATATATATACATGTCACTTTATCCATTCAATGTTCCAGTGCATATGGGTAACTCACCCATAAGCATGTGTAGATAAGTCTATCTACGTATACTTATGCACATGATTACTCATGTGTATGAGTTCATCGTGGACATGCGTATATGTATATATATACATCCTATGTATATATCTCATCAATTGTACTTTTAAAGAAGTATTCAAAAACACAATGAAACTCAAACTATTATTTCACGTATGTTCTCATAAACTAACAAAACCTCTCCTAAAAAATCAATTCAAGGTATGTTACCTTTTACTTGAAACTATTGACTTGACTATTCTATCAGTGAGTGTGTGAAAACTCAGTTTAGACTCTCTTAAGGGTTTCCAAACCAAAATCCTTCTCCTAAGTGATACTTCTCCTCCCTTTCAGAGATGTGAACCTACACCTACAACCAACTTGCCACATTTGCAAAGGTATTCAATTGATCACAAAACAATCACTGGCAATATATATTCAATAGTCAGAATTAAGACACATATATAACATCAATTTGAATCAACCATCTATTTATTATATTTCCAATGATTCATACATTCAAAGTGCATTCACATTTATTTCCATCAAAGTTACAAACACACACATATATGCAAGTATTTCATCTAGCTAGGTAAAAGTAACTAAGTTCATATACCATGGGGTGTAACAACAGTGACACCACGAAGTAGTGTAGTACAAGATTGTAAGCGCACTCACAATTTAGTGGCTTTAATTTAGTAGACATGTTAAAAGGAATAATTGTGTGTAGCATGTTATTTCCCTTTTGATTGACATGCACTTTGTCCGTCACAATTTATTTCTAATATTATTGTATGTTTTATTGATACTATTATGAATTTTCTATAATAAATATTATAAAATACTATATACTATCAATTATAATATTACATTAATGATATATTATATATTATAAATTAAAATATTATATTATAGTATATATAATAATTTTTTTATGATTTATTAATAATTTAAAATGTCATATATATTTATATAAAAATATAACATCAAATTATATTAAAATAAAATACTATCTAAAATGAAAAATGATGACACCATCAAAATCCAAGCCTGTTGTGGTTAAGATTACTATTGTTGTCTTGTCGCAAATTGTTTCAATACGTAAGATTGATCAATGGAGACACCAAGAAGTAGTGTACTACAAGATTGTATGTGCGCGCACAATTTAAAGGCTCCGCTTTAATGAATATGATAATTGTATGTAGTATGTTATTTCCCTTGTTATTGAACATGCACTTTGTCTATTACACATTATTTCTACAATTGCTACATGTTCTATTGATACTATTTCTTTGCTACTTGATATATTATGGCCTAGATAGATTAGTGAAGATTTCATCAAATAAACAACTCCAAATGCTGCTTCAAGAATGCTTTTTATTTTTGGGATTAATATTTTCATTTAAATGGGACACTAGATTATCTAAGTGGTGTTAAGAAAGGCTCTAGGAAAATTCATCGCCAGCAATTCACCGAAGGAAAATTCACCATCACCAATTCACCACCATTACAATGCATCTGTGTCATCTCATATAAACTACTACTTTCATTACTATCCTAATGATTCTCCAATGAATGTGTTCCCTTAGATTCACATCATTATTTAATGGAATCCACCACTTAATTCTCAGTTAATGTTAAATCCTTTATCTTAACCTACAAATCGGTGCTGGGAAGGGCCTTTGAGTGGTTTTCAGTGAATAAAGAGAATATAACTTTCAATGGATAAACTGTAGCTGACATCGTAGGAGGGAAGCCCTGCGGTTTAAACAAACTTATATCAATCGATGTCATGATAGCAACCATTGGAAGGGTGACCTCTGAAAATCAGAGAGCCTTTTCCTTGGAAGTCAATGAAATCTAGCTAATCAGTGAGTGGACATAAAGGCAACACAGCAACAGGCGGAAGATTCAGGAAACCCAACAACTCTAACTACTTATTTGTTGATCACCTCTTTTTACTGTTTTTGGACGATGTGTTTTTCAAGTAGCTGCAAGCCCTGTGAACGGTCTAATAAACATTCTAGCATACTGAAAGCCACTCCATTGTATACTCCTTTTCGTATGAAATCATTCTACTGTTACTTTTCTTATGAAAGATTATGACTATTCTTAATGCACGTTCTAATGAAAGACTTAAAAAGATATTTGGGGAGATGCCATCTAACTTTGTAATTATGTAGTAGTTATGTAGGATCTTCGTTTTCTCTATTTATAATTAAAGTTTGGAATTGGTAACTTATCATGCAATTAGATATCGCAAGAGAATTATCTTTAAATTGATTTTTAAAGATTTGATCAAAATCTTATCATGGAATCTTTAGTTGTTGAAGTAAAAAATACTATTTATTGTTAGAATTTAATATTGTATTTTTATTTAAAATATAACTTGTATGCAATCTAAATTATTTCAATACGTTTTGGTAATCATAAATCTTTTTATATTTAACTTTTATATCCAACACAAATGATCTACTAGTTGAACACACTATTTATTGTTATAAAAATCACACATTCGCATTTAAAATATACAACTTATATTCAATTTTGATGATAATTTTCTTGACAAATTTTCATATTTCATGTTAAAATTCAACCTATTGATTGTACTCACCTTTTACATTTGTCATAGGAAAAATATATAGTATGAAATATCGTGATGCATATATATTGTCACCAAATAGTCATATACATAAGAACAATAATTGTTTAGATGAGCACCTTAATTTATAAATGATACTTGTATTGTATAGTTATAACAATTTATTTAAAGAAACAAAGTGTTTAATAACCACCCTTGTTACTACCATTTTTTATTATACCTTTAATATCCTCTTGATTGACCAAACATCTTCTTTCCAATAAGAAGAGATAGTTTTATAACCTTACTCAACCATAGCAGGGGTGATAGCTCTACACCACAATTGTACAATCTTGCACTGAATAAAATAAGCTCACATAACATTACAAATCCTTAGACCTAGACCTAATCCTTGAGGGTTCATTTGAGATGACCCTACCTATGTATGTTTTTTTAAGAATCAAAGCCACATTATTCACATGCCAAAATAGAAGATTTCCACATAGAGACAACTTATACTTACATCACATACAGACACATAATAATTAACTTTCATAGAACACCTATACACATTGTCACTGACCAATACATACATCACCAAAAGCACAATGTGACTACTTGATTTGTACATCACATATACACAATAGGATTGTCTCATACATACATCACATACACACATAATGGCTAGCTAGAAAAAGGAAGTGGTGGTAACCTTATTGCAAGGATGTTCACTTTTACCTAGTTAACTAACACATAATCCTTAAGTACATAAAAGCTAAAAGGAGGAATGTTTGACACAAAAGAAATCAACTCCACTCTTGTTGTCCCAATACACTTAACCACAAATTCACATATTCAAATATTTGATGCAAATAGATTAAAATCCCAAAGTCTTACCAAATTTACAAGGTTCATAGCCAATTCAAATTATTTTGACAATTTCATTTGTCAAATCAAAATTGATATAAAATTAATGGAAGCAACTCAATTTCATTAAATGACCAATTTCACAAAATTACATTCATGGGAAATTTACACTTTGACAATCTCTTTGTTTAAATATCTTTGAATTGATATTACTCCAATTTGAAATTACCGAATTGACAAGGTTCATAGCCAATTCAAATTATTTTAGCAATTTCATTTGTCAAATCAAAATTGATATAAAATTAATCAAAGCAACTCAATTTTATTAAATGACCAATTTCACAAAATTACATTCATGGGAAATTTACACTTTGACAATCTCTCTGTTCAAATATATTTCAATTGATATTACTCCAATCTAAAAAAATTAACTTCTCTCACTATTCTTCTACCTAGCACAATCTCTTGTCATTTTAATTCAACATTTTATTTTGTACACATATCTCTTATTGTTGTGATTTGTGTTCTCCTCAGCTATTTTTGTTGTTTGTGCATGCCTACCGTAGGTGCCATCCCATTTCCTTCAATCTATTGTGTGATTATCTTTTAACCTTCTCTAGTTGCATGGAATAATCTCCATGACTATCTGAGGCCTCTTTTTTTCTTGCATAGTTTTAACCATTAATGGATTGCCAATTTTAATTGGCTCAGCCCTCCTCCACATATTTTTTTCTTTCCTTTCAATTCTCAATTCGTGACCTCTTGTCAGGATGTTTTAGCCAATCGAACTAGGCCCACCACCCCTAATATAAACGATATCCTTAATTATGTAATAAGTGTATTTCAATGGTTTTCACTGTGCTTTGTTCTTTTTCTGAATGAATATCCTTGTAAAGTTTCTAAAATTTCTATGAATGAGTATATCACTTCCAAGCTATGTATACTGTAGTCGACGTCATAAGAGGGGAGAAAGCGAGATTTGTCGAACTGCTAGTCATGTCATGTTAGGAGATCTGGGCAATCAATCAATCAAACCAACCTAATCATCTTCCAGACATTGTCGTCATAGAAACTTGTAGAAAATACCCGAAACTCCAACTCAGAAGAAACTCCTACTCCAAAGCAAACCAACTACATTATATATCAACTCTACAAGAAATCCAAAACCATTTTTGGATCGGGCCTTCACTAAAGTTGTGCAACTTTCCAAACGTGAAAGGTGCAGATTTAATCCAGAGAATACGGACTGCATTTGCACTATTTCTCACAGAAAATTTGCTCAACATTAGGCATTTCTTCGAATGGCTATCGACAATTTATTGGCCACCATAGCAGTTCTTGCATTGGGACGCACACTACTCATTCTCATTTTCGGACGTGCAGTTTTTGGATTATAGGGTTTACTATAATGCAAACCACCTCCTTAAATATGCAATATAAGTATTTCAGTGCTTTTCACTGTGCTTTGTGATCCTACACATTGAATATTCTTGTGATTCTTCAACTTCCATGAATAACTAATAAGTCTGTGTAAAGTGTAGGCGACATCATAAGAAGGAAGCATGCAAGTTTTGTCAAACCACCAACTGACGTCATGTTGGGAGAGCACTTGAATGCGCGAGAATCCATACAAGAAAAAGAAAAATATCTGTCTTGGCAATCAATCAAACCAACTAATCATCTACTACACATAAAGTCGTCACAGAAACTTTTAGAACATCCACGAAACTCCAACTGGAAATAAATCAAAGCAAACTAACTACATTATATACAGTCAAGTCTACGAGAGATCCAAAGACATTTTTGGATTGGGCGTTCGCTAAAGTTGCACAAATTCCTACACAGGAAAAAAGCAGATTCAATACAGAGATCTGGGAGTGCATTTTCACAGGAAATTTGTGCAACTTAGGGCAATTCTTACCATGGCTACCGATGATTTATTGGCCACTATAGCAATTGGGTTTCTTGCGTTTGGACGCATAGTACTCATTGTCTTTTGTGGTCGTACAGTCATTGGATTCTTTGGACGATGTTTGTTAAAGTATGGTGCATGCCTCATCATTATCTTATTGCTTTGTTGGATGATAGCTATGGCTGTTTGTGAGATCTTTCTTTCTATCAAAAGCAAGAGAACAAAAGCCAGAAATGGGCATAGAATCTGCTGCCATAGCATGCCATCCACAGAAGTTGAAAGTATTGTATACATCTATGATCTATGAATGAGATTTAAAAGTACTGTTTTTTCTTTTCCAATTGACCTGAACTTGCTGGGTTGAGAAGTTTCTATTTCTGTGATTAGATGATGTTTTAGAGAGTCATGTCAGAGCCTGTGTATAACTAAGAGATTGCTACCATAAAACCCACATATCTATTGGTGGACCCTGCATCTTAAACAGTTGTAACTAATAGCAGGTTGTAAAATTTTATAATTGCAGTTACAATTGTAAAAATTGTGTTATAAGTATAATAAGTTATCTAATTTTAGAGAGGTATTTTTTAAAGGTATTTGACAGGTAAAAGGGTGATTTTTTTTAGTTAGTTTAAAATAGTTGATATTATAGAAGTTTGTTCTACTTTCTAACTTAATAATGACTTTTTTATAGTTTTGAGTTATGAATTTTTTACAGATTTGAAAGTTTTTTAAATAAAATTACTAATTAATGTTTGTAAATAATTATAAAAGATAATGGGATTGAAGATAAAATCTAATACAATAAATTAAGAAAGAGTTTACTATTACTTGAAATTTATCTTTTTAAATGAAGTAAACACAGAAATATATAGTGCACAAGATTTAAACAAATAAAGTTTGATTCAAAATTAATTGTAGTTGTTAATATATGAATGATTATGTTAGATGGTAATGTTGTCTGTCACCACTCTCTAAAAGCAGTCATCTTTAATTGAATCTAATATCTAAAGAACTATCAAATAATAAAGATCAAGCTACTATAATGTATAACATTAAGTATTTGACTTAATATCCAATAAAAATTTCTAAAAACTACTATAAGTTTCTTGAAATGACACTTGAATCTTCAAAATATCTCATTAAAAAAATAGATTTGAAAGTTAAATAATTCATAATCTTCTCTACATAAATTATTAAATTCTAAAATTATAATGGATTTCTAGAGTATTCATGCGGCTTGCTTGTATAGGAAGATATTTTACATTTAAGAATACACTCTTTTATTTTACATTTAAGAATACACTCTTTTGTAATGACTTTTTTTACTAGTGATGTTGGCAGTTATACTAGTGGAGGTGGAGACTAGACCACGTGACCTCTTGCCTGCAACAAGATGCTTTAGCCAATCAAGCTAGCCCCCGACCCAACTTGGGATTTAAGTTATAGTTTAAATATTACTTACATTATTAAATAGATGATATTTTGTTGTAGTGTATTAAATGATGTGATATTTTATTTGTATTCAATTTGTAGTTTTTTAGTTAAATTTATTGATCCATATTTCATGAATAGTATTCTTAAGAATCCAATTTCAATGTGTATGAATGGTCTACTTAGCACTTGTTACATCTAGATGATGCTTACAGGAATGAAGCATCTAGAATTCTTAGAAGGTCACTTATCCTAATACTATACTACCTCATACATACTTAGCCACTAAATTTTCTCCAAAATTAAACACATTTAACTTGCCATCTCATTATATAATTTATTCAAACTCTTTTTAGAAAAAGTGATCACCATATTTTTTTAAAATATTATATTTATTAAATTTATTTGAAAGATCAATTTATTGTTATGTACTTTTCGTATTATGAAATTATACGATTACTTTTTCCTCTCTAGAAATGATTATCTCTTAGAATATTGATGGTTATGAGGTTTTAAGATAATTGGTCTTTTCACCAAAATTTAATAGTAATAAAAATTACGCTAGGGGAGAGGGGTCCATAGTGGAGCACCCTAAATTTGCATTTCTCAAAAACCTATGTGGAAATTTCAAATCATTCTCAATTTTGTACAGTAGTTTATTTGGCAACTCACATGCTTCTATATTTCATTTTAGGGCCACATCGTCAAATATGATGCCACATCAGAATTCTTTTTGTTGAGATATCCAAAAAGGCCCAAAAAAAAAAGGTGAGACCAATATTGGTGCACTAAGTCATGTTTTATTGGTGTGCTGATGTGGCATCAAATGATTTGTCAATTTGTGTACTTAATGGATAAAAAAGTTTTTGCAATTGGATATTAAGGTGTTTCACTATGGGGCCCACTAAGGACTACTTCTATCTCATGTATTGGACCCTGCTCCACTATGGGTCCCTCTCCCTACTTTACATCTAAAAAGGTTATTTCTTTAATCTATCTTATTCTTTCTTGGAAATAGAGTAAAAAACAAATTTATAAGTAAATAATATATAAAAATTAAAAATATGATATATTTAGTTATTTTTTAATTAAATTTGAAAAATAGAGTTAGAAATTGATAAAATGTATTATAATAAATATTTTAAATTAGATGAAATTATAATAAAAATAAACTTTGACAAATGTCAAAAATGATTTATTTAAGTGTAAAAAAAATTGTGAGAATTAAACAAATTTATTAGAATAAATAATTTTTGCTATCACTGTGAGTCACTTTCATAGTTAAAGAAGTGATTTGTACAAATATACTTGAATAATCTCACAATCGTGGATTTGATCTCCACAAATCTTTGGATGCTCTCGTTTAGTTTTCCTTAATCATCTATTTGTGTTATTGTATAAAATTTGGTTGTTGTGATTGGTATTTTATAGGTAGTAGGGATAATATCTTCCTTGTTTCAAAGTCCATAAGAATACCAAGTCAATAACCTTAATATACAAAGATTGAGGACAACAATTTAGATAAAATTATTAGGGGTTCTGAAAACCACATCCTTAGACACTTCACATGGCTTTTTATTTATTTTAAGAAGGTGTAGGACCTTATATATTATCAAAATCGCTCATACAAATACTAAGTGGTAGCCAAATAGGAGTATATTATCCATTAAGTATGAATTTTTATAAAGGTTTATATCCATTTCTTATAGTTGTATTTGAAGAATAACCTTAGGGAAGCTCCATCAATCTAGTAAAGCCAAAATTTGAAGAAGGTCTTACCCACCTTAGTAAATTAGTCCAAATTTCCCTTGCCTAAATATAAGTGTGAAGTCTTCCTCCTTGAGTTTGACACCCTTGTTGCTTAGGAAAATCTTACCTTTAGGGATTTAGGGACCAACAACTATGAGAACCAACACCTTCAATTATATGGCCTTACCTTTAATTGAAGGTAAGTGACACATGGAATTCTCAAGTCCTTTGAATGAAGGTACTTATAATGAAATAACTTTCAAATAACAATGTTACAACTCTTTTAACCTTTTAAAACTCCTTTTTTAATTGACGTGCACGAGTGAGACAATTTTTTTTTTTGAACCCTAATGTATTGAATAATAGATATTTTTTTAGGCCCAAGAGAATTTTGATAGATGGTCTAAATAAATTAGGTTTTTCCTCAAATATAAAATCCTTGGATGTAATTCAAATATGTCAAGCTTCAACATAATTCTATAGAGATGAGATATAACTAACAAGTGAAATTATGTTACACAATTGAATCATCCAAATACATAAATAGTAATAAATCATAGATTAAAATAGAAATAATTATAAAGGGATGCAAACCAAAACATAAGATTTATGTGGAGAATCCCTTGTTAAAAAATTCACACCCAAAGAGATCCAAAGCTTGTGTGAATCCTTCAAAGAGTTGTACTAATACAACTTCTTCTTCTAAATTCTTTGAGCACTTCATTTTTACTATAGACCCTACAAAATAACTTGTCAAACCTCCTAGACCAAGGTCCAATTTATAGAATAATTATAAGGAGAAACCTTGAGATATTTTTAGAAATTGTTTACAAGCCAAAGAGAGGTATGGAAACCAAATTGGCTGGACCCAGATTTTAATGCCTCCCTTGGTCTAAGACTCTTATGGTTATTAGTAGAATATTCCTTACATGTTGTCATTGTTGGAGCATCAAATAATTAATGCAATATTCAAACTACCATAAATGAATCAAGCATAATGTAAAAGCCAAATATCTATCATAGAATGTGTAAAATATAATGATTAATCTATGTTTATATAGGACAAGGAGGAGGTGGTAGGTGAAATAGAAAGACTAACTAACAATCCAAGTGATGTGACACATGTAGAAAAATTGGGACAAGTGTGAAGGCATGTGTCAAGTGTCTATGAGGTGAGACAACTAAACCACTAAGTGAATATAAGCTAGTGTGAATAGGACTACTAGGTGCTAGGAACTAGATACATAAAGACACTTTTTACACTAACACACCCGTTAAGTGATACTTAGGGATTAATTCACTAAAATATTTGTCTCAACAAAAAGGCCTGATGAGGTACTCACATGTACAAAATAGAAGTCTCTCACAAACGGAGTAAAGGAGAAAACCCAATGGAAAAAACTCCTCTCCAAAAAAGAGAACTATATACAAAGGAGGACTAAAGATCCCCCAAGGACAACTTCCTTCACCCTATGAAGGAGGGGATTCACTACTCCCAAATCCCAAGATAAACAGGGTTTAAAGGGAGTGAATTACCCTCAGTCACCTCAACAACAAAGGTAGAAAAATGGGGTGGAAAATGGAGGATAAACTAGACTCTATTTTATGCTTTTAGGAATGGAGGATTTTGGGAGTTGGGTGAACAAACCACAAAGGTATTAGACCGTAGACCAACTGGCTCTCGATCATAGTACATCAATGTGGGACATGGATGACAATGCAGTGTGTTGTCATCTCAAGGAGGCACTAGCATCTTGTATGAGCAGATAACAAAGTTCACAATCCAAAACACATAGGGTGTGCTAACGACTCAAGAAAATTAATCCCATAATTTAAATGAAAATAATAGGATGCTAAGAATGCATAAAATAGATAAAAGTTAAGTACAACAATAAAAATACTATAACTTAAATGATAGATTGATTATGAACAAAATGGCAAACGTAGTAGAAATCCAACTTACAGTTGGTCCAGATTCCCACAAGCTCCACATGAATGAAGTTCCTACACAAACAAAATGGAAAAATTTTGGGGTTGTGTTTTTTATTTTTCCTCAATCAAACCCTCTCTTTAGTGTTTTCACCTCCATGGACAACCAATAGACCACAATAAATAGAAAATGATAAAAAAAAGGTAGACAATATGTATAGAAAGCTAAGACAATGTATATATGTTGTCTATAATATCATTAATGCAATGGAATGACAACAATAAAGTGTTACTATCCCTTTGGAAAGATTGATAAGATGAAAGGAAGGATGGTAGCCTTGAGAGTGCAAGACAGACGTACAAGAACATAGTGCCAATAACTGGAAACCTACAAGAAAGTGATGTAGGAAGAATGGAGAGAGTGAAGTGAAGTTCCAAGAATGAGGTTAGAATATGATAGATTGAGAAAGAGATTGAATGGATTGAATGCAAAAGGAATGTTCTCAAGTAGGTTTGCAATCACAGGGGGTGTTACAACTCATGGATGCCATGAAACTTAATGCCTCAATGTCCACTGGCCTAGGAATCTATCAAGGATGTCTGTGTGGCGTGCAAATGTCTACATAGTATGGAAGTGTCTTAGACAAAATTCCCTCCACAAATGGAAAACACCCAAGCACAGATAAGAGAAAAGGTTTAAGGTGGTGGGTTGTTGTACTATCAATGTTATAAGGATAAAGTAAGGGTATATTATGGGAAATTGTACTAAGGTGTAATTTTACGCCTCAAAATTTTTCCCCCACTTTAGTGAGCATATGTGCCAGAGCATATGTGAGCTAAATTAGAAAGAGATTGAAGAGAATATACTGAAAAGGAGAGGAAGCAATCCCTTGATTGAGCATACCTTGACATGAAAGGGGCTTCACTAGAATGCAAAGAAGACATGGGTCTTCAATCTTATAAAGCTAGTTGCAATCTCACCACAAACATGTTAGCTGCAAACAAACATGTTAGGTGAAGAAAGTGAAAAATAATAGACATAATCATAAGACACAATAAGATACAATCTGATTAGATATAATATGGCACTAATAGGTATGGATAGCATGGCTAGAGTCCATATGGCAAGTGTGTAGGCCTCTAGCTGCTACAAACTATGTTGCAAGACAGTCACAGAAAAGACAAGTCTACTCAGGTTGCCCCCAAGCTAGATGCCAAGATATATGACATCAAGACAAAAAGACATCAAGGAACCCTTTCGAAAGAACACTCCTTTTGAAAGACACGAAATTTTTTGCAAGTGGAATTGTCATCAAGGAATCCTTTTAAATGAATGCTCCTTCTATGAAAATAAAGTTTTCAGCAAGGGATTCTTTTTTCAAAGGATCTTTATGAAAGAAATTTCATCAAGGAGTCTTTTTGAAAGATATCCTTGTTGAAAATTAAGCAAATATGAGAGACCCCCCTTACAATGATGTGTGTTACATAAAGGAGCACATGTCATTCTAAGGAGAGAAAAGAAAGACAAGAGATGTCGTGGCATGAAATACATGACGAGATGTATCCATGGAATATTGTCACACACGTGAGGGATAACACATAGAAGCAACAACATCATGAAGAAGATAGGCAGAGACGAAGAAATCAAGAGACAAGGGGTCTAATAATTCAAGGTCAAAATTGCTCATAGATATAGATAGATAGATATAATATAAGATATGTATGAACTGTCATCAATCCCTAAATGTTATAGAACATGAAGACAAAGAAAAAATAAAATTGGGTTAATATGGAAGAAGACCTGAATTCCCCCAAAATTTTGCATCATCTTTGGTATGAAAAAGCAAAGTTTACGACATATAGAAGAAGGTTACAACAAATTATCACGCCTATATCCAAGAACCTATGAGAGTAGTAAGAGTCCTCTAGGAAAGAGTACAAACATATACTTAAAAGTACAGGGGAACACAAACAATCACACAAATCTAATCTACAGATGTAGAAGAGGCAGCACCCTAATCCGAGTCCACCAGTAAGTCATCCTACTCCCAATCTAGATCATTATATGGGGAGGGAGGAAAATATTGAAGGGGAGGGATAGCAAGGGCTATACATGCTGACTCACCTACAACAAGGGCCAATGAAGAGGGTCGATCAAAGTTCTCTTTGTTGAGCTCTTGTGAGACTAGGGTCACCAATCTTGCAAAGATTGATGACAAAGTTGGGATATCCTCTAACGAGTTGAGCATGCACTTGACTAGAGTATCATGTGTTGAAGCTAGGTGGAGGGAGGAGAGGAAACTCAAGAGTCACAAATAACCTCAAGAAGAGGAGTGGTGACTAACTTTGGAGACACAGGGGTTTCCTCCACCACAAGGACAATGCAAGCCAAAGAAGAACCAGACTCCACAAGAGATGAGGATTAAATATTACGACCCTCACACGAAGCAAGGTCATCCCCAAGCTTCTGCTTCAACAAAGGATGTGGAATCCCCATAGAAGAAGTGGAAGCAAAATAAGCAGCTAAAGCCACAGAGGATACCACCTTTGTATGAGGCATGCTGACAAGCTATGAGAATGGAGGAATGTTGGGAAGAGAGGTAAGAAGGGGAGGCTCCATCAAAGGATTGATGAACACGTACACCCTTTTGAGGTGAGGTTCATTGGGATTTGTTGAAGAAGCTGGAAGAAGCACTGAGGTGATGGGAATTGAAGCAAAAGAAGAAAACAAAGGAGCAAAAGTAACCATAGAAGAAGCAGAAACATAAACAGAAACAAGAGACTCCCCCTCACTCTTTTGTAGAGCTAGGTGCTCCTTGGCCAAATCCTTTCACCAGCACTTACGCTAACACAAAAACTGGTTACATCAGCTATGGGCACTAGAAGGCATTACCTAAGAAAAGGTTGGGGGCTCTTGCTCTACCATAGGGGCAACCTTTGCAACCACTTTTCGTCAAAGGGAAGACTCTTTAGGAGGAGTAGGAGGAGAAAGAAATGCCAAAGTAGAAATAGAGAGGAAGCTTGGTACCAGGCCTCTTCCCATGCCTTTCCCTAGAGGAAAGTAGAAGCATAGGCAGAGGTCATGGAGGTTGAGATATAGGAAAAACCCCACAAAAAGACTTCCCCTTTCCATACAAGGTGGGTTGAGGCACCTAGTAGGACAAAAAGATGGAAAACCTAACTCTTTGACTTCCACAGCATGGGAACCTTTCCTTTTCCTATGCTATACATAGGGGAAAGAACAAAGGACATCGCCAAGGGCTAATAAGAAGCAGAAAGTGCAAAAGATGAAATAGAGGAACTAGAAGTGGAAGGCTTGAGGACAAGACAAAGCATGTCCTTTCCCTTTGGAGGGGTAAAAGATGAAGCCCGATGTTGTGCACACAAACAAGCCTTCAAAGACACAACATAGGGTGATGAAGGAAAATCACCTTTTGACATTGAGACCCCAGTCTAGCTTGATACAAGAGATATCCCCTAGGAGGGAGGGATTTGGTTGGGGTTGGCCAAAAATGGTCAAGCGAGAATCCCCCATGTGCTACCAATGGCTTGTATCCAGTGTCTTGGACAACATGCACGGTACCCTCATGGGGATATTTCAAGAATTTGTGGATCACAAAAGTGACTATATTCATAGAGGCTAGCCAAGGGATACCCAACCTTGCTCTGAATAAGTCTAACTCTAGGATCACAACAAATAGAACATCCATAGAATTAGAACCAACTAAAACCAACAAATAAATAGAGCCCATAAGGGTGATAGAAAACTCATCATGAGTCCAAAGGGTGACCAGGAATTCATCATACTTCTCCTTGTACAAATTGTTGGTAAATAAGACCTCCTTTATGATAACATTCACTTAGTTAAAAGGGTCAACCATAACACCAATTACGATGTTACCATTGATTCGGGTAGGAACATACAATGGAGAGGACTCCTTATTCAAGGGCAGATCATGTCAGGTGAATGTAATATCAGGTACATCATTCAGACATTCTATAGTAGGAATAGGAATGAATGATACCACATTCACATATTTGAATGGGGCAAGATCAGAAGCAGACAATGAAGTGACCATGTTCATAGAGTGAAATGGGAACAAATATTTGTAGTTGGTTGTTAGGCTTGGCTACTGATTTTTCAGAATTATGCTTTCTACCATCTAGAAAGCATGAACAAGTGATGAACACTTGTACACACCATAGCATGGTTGTAGCCATCATGGTTGATATCGTGTTGAGGTGATATCGTTTATTTTCCACATATGGTTGTAGCCATTGTGGTTGGCATCACGATGAGGTGATGTGTCTTGTGCAGCAGGAAGTATTCCTCCCTAGGTGAGAGGGAGTGTTGATGTTATTGAAGCTTCGGGCTTCATACTTCCTTATTTATTTGTGATTATTTAATGGCAACATATCTCTAAGATGGCCAACCTCCTTTGTAATTATTTATTGTAATTAATATTTATTGAAGAGGCACAAATTTCTATAGAGGCCGACCTCTCTTTATAGTGATCTGTATTATTTGTAATTACATTTTATGAAGGCCGACCTTGCACTTGAAGAGGTGTGACCTCTCCACCATCATGTATATATACAAGGTCATTTCATTCCATTCGGAATCAAGAAAGTTCGATCTCCTTCTTCATTCAAGTGTGAAATATTCAAGAGAGAAGTGCAAATTCTTCTAAGTGCAGATTGTGAAGTTTCTAACTGTAGATTACTTGATTGTTCTATAGCCATTGCTGGTGCTGAATATTGGCCTTGTGTGTGGCCTCATTGTAAATAGACTTGTTGCCATTACTTAAATATATAAGAGATATATTTGTTGTTGGGGTTTTCTCCCTCAAGAGGAGGGTTTTCCTAGGGTATTTGCAAGTGAATAGGGAACAAAGGCTCTTGGCCATACACTAGCTTGAATGGTGAAGTCTTTAAAGCAGCCTTGATCCTAGTTCTATCTTCCCATAACGCGAATCTCAACTGGGTATGCCAGTCCCTAGGATTATTCTCTAACAATTTTTTAATTACCCCTAAGAGATTCTTATTGGTTGATTCTCCAACTCCATTTCCTTGTAGGTAATAGTTCGAAGAATATTTTAAGACAATTTTGTGATCATAAGCCCATGAAATGAACTTAGCAGAAGAAAAAGAAGAGCCATTGTCACATACCAATGCGAAGGGTACTCCAAACCTAGTTGTGATGCATTCGGTGAGGAACTTGATTATTACCTTTTTCATGCTGTTCTTGCAAGGTATAGCCTCTGCCCATCTCGTGCAGTAATCTGTGGCAGTCAAAATAAATTTGTGTCCTACAGAAGAATTTGGGTTAATTACCCCAATAAAGTCCAACGCCCATTGGGCAAATGGTCTTCATAAACAGGCTGCAATGAAGTTCTTTTGATGCAGAAATCTAGCATATGTGACATGTTCTCACATACTGATGGGCATCTTTGAACACACATGGCTAGTAATAACCAAATTTTAGGATCTGATGTGCTAACGAATCTGCAAACCCATGACCTATGCCATGTTTCCCATGAAATTCAGTAATTACATGCTTAGCCTCTTGTCGATCAAGGCATCGTAGGTACACCCCCTCAAAAAATTTCCTATACAACAATCCTCCTTTGAGTGTATAATGAGAGCTTTTCATTCTCAATGCTCTCCTCTGAGTTGCATTCATTCCCTCTAGGCATCGATTATTAAACATGAAACAAATGATGTCGGCATACCAAGGGTCATTGGAAAAGTATTGCATTGTGTAAATCTGACATATAATTTTCTCGCCAGCATCGGCTATGGATTTAGACAGGCCCAAAACTCAAAAAAGTTTCATAGGGTGTATCTCCATATTAAACTCTTGCAAAATTTCCATCCATTTCCCTCTTCGTTCCCCCAACTCGCTCTGCATTAGTAGAGACTTCACAGCTGCATCAGGAACTACAACAATAATTTGACTTCGTAGGATGTAGTGCCTGAACTTTTTGACAGCCCTAACTAGCACAAAAGCTTGTTTTTCAAGAGGTGGGTACTTAACTTCAGCATTCTTAAATGGAGAACACATGAAAGCAATTGGCCTCTCCTCTCCCTCTTCTCTTCGTTGAGTTAGGACGATTACACAGGAATGTTCAGAAGCAAAAGAATAAATATAGAATGGCTTCGAGTAGTCAAGGCTAGTGAGGACTGGCGCTTCCGAAATGGATCATTTGATTTGAAAAAATGTGGCCTTTGCCTCATTAGTCCACAAGCTATTAGAGCATCTTTCTTCATTATTTCATTCAATGGTTTTACAATTTTGCAAAACCTGTGATAAACTTTCTTACAAAGTTGATCTTTCCAAAGAAAGATTTCATCTCCTTCTTGCTTCCTGGCCTAGTTATCTTCAGAATGGACTCAACTCAGTCTGGATCGATCAATATTCCTCTTTCTGAGATTATGTGTCCCAAAAGTTTCCCTTCAGAAACCCCAAACACACACTTTTTAGGATTCAGGGAGACGCCATACTGAATACATCTTTCAAGAACTTTAGCTTAGTCTGCAGTGTGGTTTAGTCTATCTTTAGAGAATACCGTCAGGTCATCCATGTAAACGATGATGCATTTACCAATCAGATCCTTGAATGCTATGTCCATGGCACGCTGAAAGGTTTCTCCAACATTTATCAAACCAAATGACATTCTTCTATAAGCAAATGTTCCCCACTTAGTAGTGAAGGTTGTCTTCATTCTGTCTTCGCAGTTAAGCATCACCTGATTGTATCCAGAATAACCATCTAGGAATGATATCATCTAAGACCCGTTGACAATCTATAAGACTTCATCCAGTGAAGGAAGTGGGTAGTTGTCTTTTTCTGAAGCTCTATTTAGATTCCTAAAATCTACACAGCCTGATCTCTCTATTTTTCTTACAGACTGGAACCAAGTTAGCCACCCATGTTGAATGTTGTACAGGGAAGATTATTCTTGCAAAAATCAATTTATGAACTTCTTTAAAGATCAATGGTTCGATCAAGGCATTGACAGGATGCTTTTTTTTGTCAAAATGGTTTAGCTTCAGGCCTCAAAGGAATAGTGTGAGTTATTACAGAAGCATAAAAAGTCTTTAGATCTTCATATCCACAAGCTATTGCAGCAATATCCTTCTTCAGTTCTCTCAGTATATCTTTTCTAATTGCTTTAGGGCAACCTTTCCCTATGTAAAAATTTCTTTCCATGCCAGAATCAACTAGGTTAACAATTTTATATTCACCTCCTTTATTTTTAGCTGATATCTTCTCGTGAGACCTTGGGTCTAAATCAAAAATTCTTTCTAAGGCCACCATTCCCTTGGGAATGATATTACATTTTGAAATGAAGACACCCTCTGTATCACAATCTTCAGGGTTCCAATCTCCTTGATCCCTATTGGACTCGTTGATGATCTGCCCTTCAAAAACATCTGAGCTTGCTAGAAAAGCAAGGATATGTTGATCATCCTCAAAAACCTAAAAGTTCTTGATGTTATTAGGAATAGCTGGGGTGGAAATCAATTCTACTGAGAATCTCTTAAGCTTGGAGCCTTGCATGGGTTCCAGGGTACTTGTGGAAACAGCTAATGAATCAGCTATCTGATTATCCTCTCTAGGGATTAAACTAATCCCAAAAGCATCGAAGTCTTCAATCAAGTTCCATACCTGATTTCTATAGGCTGCCAACATTTTATTGTGACATGTGTATTGGTTACGCACTTGCTTGATAACTACTTTTGAATCTCCTTTAACCATCAAAGCAATAACTTTCTTCTTATGTGTGAACATCATCCCTCAAGCTAAAGCTTCATATTCCGCCACGTTGTTAGTGCATCTAAACTGCAACCTGTAAGAAGCAAAAATTTTTTTCCCTTTCGGGCTGGTTAATTCAATCCCAACACCACAGCCTGTTTTGGATTTGGATCCATCAAACGTGAGGGTCCACAACTGATCATGAGCTAGAGTTGATCTTTTTGAGGTTGTTGTGGGCATTTGGATAGAATGAGCCATAGGTAGGGCTACTTGATCTTTTGCATCAAATATAGGGAATGGGTGTTCAATAGGTTCCCTAGGTGTAATTTCTAATTCCTGTACAGATATATCATATAATCTGTGGCTATCCTTCTGACAGTCACTTACATCTTTGATTAATCCCTTAGGTTTTGGTATACTTGTGAGTGCAGGGGTATCGAGCAAACCTTGGGGTTGTTCCTCATAAATATGCTGGTTTGGAAATGTGACTGGGGTAAGTTCAATTTGAGGAAGAACTTCCTTTGAAGGTGTCTTATCCCTGGTTAACATTATTGCTTCTTTGGCTTCAAATGAGAAGTGATCTGAAACAATCTTGATGTGACTTAGGCTAGTTTCCTAAAATTGGGAGACATGATTTAAAATGTTGATGCAGGGTTGGCAGGTCAACTCAGAATGATTTTGGTAGTGTATCTTACACCAATTAGGGAGTAGAAGACTCTGCAAATTGATATCTTCCCCTAAGACCAGCTGATCCTGTTGCAGGTTCCTAATCAATGCCTGTTGATTTTCATTAATCATGGGGTCAGGGAAATTTTGTATTGATAATTCTTTAGGATAAAGAACTGAAAAAGCCAAAATTTCCTCTCTTTTGTAAACCCCTATCTCGGTTTCAAAATAAGCTACCTCATTAGGGAAATCGTATTTAGTGATGACATGCTTGAGGCAAGGTTTACTTTCAATCCTAATTTGTGTAGGCACTCCCCTACATGCTAGCCACATATGTGAAAATTCGAGGGAGAGATATCCCCCTATACTTTTCATCAAATCTCTACTCAACAACATACCATAACTCTCAGGAATGTCTACTACTTGAATATCTATATTGGTTAAAATCCCGGGGTCAGACCCTACTTGCACGTGTATATTTCTCAATTCTCCAACTACATTAACCTCTGTTTTATCAAGTTGGATGACCTTCTTGTTTGTTTGGATAGGGTTCAATCCCAATTTCTTGTATATAGAAAATGGTATAACATTGCCAAAAGCCCCTGAATCTAATAGACAATTATGTAGATTCTTCCCACAAATTCTCAAAGTCAAAATAAATGGTGGGGTACCTACCTTGCTTCTATAAAAATTTGTGTTCATATTTGTAGGAGAGGTGGTGGGGAGAATGTAGTAATTCCATTCTCGTGACATTTTTGTCATTCCCAATGGATACAGATCTCAAATCCACACGTATCACCTTGGTAGTAGCATTTAATGGACTAGTTGTACTGGTAATACCTTAACTGCATGTACAGGAAAGGAATTAATTACACTCAAAAGTAGGTTTTTGTAAAGAAGAAAAAGGAAAGTGGTCATTTTCATTTAGTAAATTCTTTGCAACTCCCTAATACAACCATGGTGGAGCCATCAACCTCTGATAGAAAATTCATAGTTTCAAACAAAAGGCCATGTTACACCGATATTTTGGGTGGAATTTGTTCGCCAACGCCCTATAACATGAGGAGCAGCCTTTTGAATTTTGTAGGAAGGTGTTGCTTAATAGAAGCATCCCAAGAGAGGTTGTGGAGGATATAGTTGACAATATTTTCAACCCCAACGTATCAACAAACCCTAAAAGTTTTAGGGAAGGTGTATTCCAAAAAATGGTGGAGCATGGACCATCAGAGGGTTTTGTGTCTTGGCTCTAGAATTATGGTCTTCCAAAGTTCATACTACCTATTGTACATCCATGTCTAGATCTAGTTGATGCATGTACCAAAAGATTCAACAAAAGGACATAAGCCATCAAGGGTAGCAGGATCAAAGTTATTATTTCTATTGAAGCCATACGAGATATGTTGTGTATCCCTATGACCTGGGGTGCTTAACATTTTGATGAAGAACATATGGACATCTTTGAGGAAGAAATGGCTAGGGAAACAAATTTTTATGACCTGATGAAGCAAAGGAACGACTGGAGAGAGGTCATCTTCTCTTTCCTCTTTCACATAGGAAATTTTGGGACACACAGTTTTTGTTCTCGATACATTGGCCTGGGTTTTCAACCTTGATAACGATGAGGTGTTCAATTATTTTCAATTTGGCCTACCTTTTGCACTAAAGAGGGAAAAGAACCAGAGGTACTATGATTTTTCTCAAGTGATAGCTAGAAACATGCTAGAACATCTGAAGAATTATAGTACTAAGTCTAAATTTAGGTATTATTCTTTCTTGGCTCATTTAATTTTGCATCAGAATTCTGAGCAGCAAGTGAGGAATGTACCAATTTCTAAGTTGGATGTAAGGGGCTATCTCCAGCTAGTTTTTGTGTGGACCAATAAGCTTTCAAAAACAAGGGAGGGTAAACCCACAAAATCAGTTTACAATTTCAGTAAGGAAAAGTTGCAAAAAAAATGGTTTTTGGGGATTCGAGCAAACCCAAAGCAGGTTCGATAGAACCCCCCTTTGAGCGAACCCATTTAATGATGGGGCCCACCATTCCCAGAAAAAATCCAAAAGTGAAGGCTTGTGGAAAGGGAGTTCGCTTGAACCCTAGTTCAAGCGAACCCCCCTTAAATTCCCCCCTTCTCCCCTTTAGGCACCAAAAAAGTTTAGAATTTTGCACTTTGAAGCTCAGGTTGAGGATAAAATAGAGGAGAATTCACAGACCCAACTAGATGAG
>VDFB02103105.1:0-17757 GCA_007258455.2 Sequoia sempervirens
CTATAGATATGGATCAGATGGGGATAGATATGGATCGGATGGGGTTTATGCAGATCGAGGATGGGGAGAGCGCCGACCATCTATAGTTCTCTGGGAGGCAACTATCATCCTCCCATCCACCCCTGGACCCATAATCTCCGACGGCTTTTAGTCTATGCTTTGGCCTGTCCCATACGAAGATTGATTGATAGATAGGGCTGGAACCAACCTACTCTCTATTATCCATAGTCCAGTCTGAACCCCAACCCGTATATATGGCCAACCCAACCCCCATATATGGATAGGGGCACATGGTCACCCATCACCCATCACCCGTATATTCCTTCGGATCCTGGAGAGTGCCGTATATTACATAGATCTATCGCTCACACCCCTTACATAAGGGCTCCCGAGCATAGGCCATGGTTGATCGAATCGATGAGATGAGTATAGGGTAGAGTAGAGATAGGGGCCAGAACTATGACTTATGTGCGATCACCGCCCCTACGGGCGGATCGAAGCTTGATCGATGCTCTCGGATCTTTGCCATCACCGCTTGATCGATCAACTCATTCTCTTCAAGCCCCCATATATAGACAGGCCTTTCGTCGGATAGGTCTAGGTCAATGACCTATCCCCACTATATAGATATACCTCCTCGACCCAACCGCCATATATGGATATGGCATAAATATAGCTCGTTCATTCCGAGTGATGCACCCGGTAATGATTGACTCCGAAGAACGCGAGGACGAGCATGTCGAACCCTATCTGTATATAGGGGATCTCTCGTTCGATGTTGGTGCTGATCGTATGAGGATGAGTCAATCAATCCTGGTCATAGATTATATACGTAACATGAGTGGGGCCTTAGCCTTCAAACGCCATAGGGGCCTTAGCTAGCCTTATATAGCTGGGGTATGAATTGAAAGGGCTGTACCTCTATATATCCATATCCATATCCAGCCCCACTATCTATATTCTCCCGAGCAGCCCCCTATCTGAGAACTATATAGCTAGCAGTCGAGGTTGAGGTCCCGCCTCTCTCCTCTATCTGGGAGATAGGAGATATAGTAATCCGAATGGCAGGCTTCGGTCGATTGATTGCCCAATAATATAACATAGGGCCTGGCGCCTACCCGACCCAACCCCTAACCCGACCCAGATAAAAAGTTTCCAGCCAAACCTACCCACCCACCTATCTGATATACACGCCTACCCTTTCTCGCCTCCCTCCAGATGGAATAGATATATAGGAGCCCGCCTCAACGATATATAGGGGCCCGCCTCAACATCTGTAGATAGAGATAGAGATGCGGGCCCCTATCTATTCCATCGCGGGGATCTTATCTTCGGGGCGCCGGCTTCATGTTCTATTGTCCGGTCCGGTTCGGTATCTCAACTCAAGTGTACCAACGGCGGTATCTCAACTCAAGTGTACCAACGGTCTATTCTCTTCTCCATCGGATGGATATGTGCGTTCGGAGAAGTGTCTATTCTATACTAACTGTACTCCATCGGCTATTGGACGGTCTATTCTCGGTCCAGTCTCAGGATAATCGGTCGGAGCGCCCTATATGGACCTCTATCTTGCGGAGAATACCAGCCCAGCCCAGCTATATATAGATAGAATAGAGTATCTCCCCCAGCCCAGCTCTCTCCCCCATTTCTCTATCTAGTATAGTATACTCCCACTCCGGATTCGTTAGTGGGATTGAAGAGAACATCTCTCTACCCCGCCCCATGGATCTATATATGTGTATAATAGATAGACTTCGATGGATGCCTAACCCCTGACCCGAGGTTCAGCAGGTTCAATGCCTACTGTATCGGCCTACTGTACCGGACCCCCAACTATTTATCCTATCCTATCCTACGTAGATAGTTGCTTCCGCCTGTCAGAGTGGGGCAACCCCTCCATACTAGACTAGGGAAAGGGGCAACCCAACCCCCCCGGGCAGCTGGGAGAGTCTTAGTTCTCCCCGCCAGAGCAGCTATATAGAGAGAGGCCCCAACTTGAGAGGGCATTGGCAGCTGGGAGAGGGAGAGCCCCTCTATATATATATGGCAGCTGGGATCAACGGATGACTATAAAGAAAGCGAGAACCAGATGATTCTTCGCTTCTACCTCCCACCCACCCCAGCGAGAACCGGATGAGGATGATATGATTCTTCGGATGACTATAGATAGTCGAGTCGTGCAGGTCAGGTTGAGTCCATTCCATACCCGGATGCAGAACTGCCATATCTATATAGGGCCGGATGCGGAACTGAAGTATAGTATGTAGTTAAATGCCCTAAAGTCAGTCTAGTGAGTACCCGGATGCAGAGGAGCTATAGATAGTCGAGTCGTGCAGGTTGAATCCGTCAGTCCTTAGTCGAGCTAACATTTCTGCCTACTCGATCTCTAGTTCATTCGGATGTTGATCGAGGTGACAATATATAGTCGCCCCTATCTATAGACTACTTTACCGGAAAGGGGGCATTATAGCAAACTAATCTACCTCCAACTATCATCCGAGGGGAGACCGGGGAACAGGGGGGGAGATAGCCGCGTTGGGTGGGAGATTCAGGTTCGTGAACCCCCGGTATTACCGGAATCTTGAGAAGAAGATTCCGCTTTTACCGGAATCTGAACGGAGATTCCGCTTTTACCGGAATCTGAACGGAGATTCCGGAGAGACCGGAATCTGAACGGAGATTCCGGAGAGACCGGAATCTGAACGGAGAAGTAGGGGAGACCGGAATCTGAACGAAGTAAAGATTACGGGGTTTGCCCAACCTTCATCCTCCTGGGCCCCACCCCTGATTAGTTGCAACGGCGATAATTGAAACCGGGCCGCCCAACAAATCTATATTGCTCCCACCCGGCCCTAGGATTTATAGGCTCCCACCCGGGCTGAGCCCTTCATACCATCGTTGGGTGGGTGAAAGGGCAGATCGAGCTCATTTTCCACCAGTTTAAGACCAGCACCCGTTTCCCCCGGGGTTCTATAGCTATTAACTATTAAGGGGTGGGGGGTTGTTTATAATGGTCAGTATGAAGAGGTGAGCCCGCTAAGAAAGATGTGTTAGTCAGTTAGTTAGGTTCCGTCCACAAGCGTTGGTTCAATCGATCCACGCTGCATCGACAGCTCCACCTATGAGTACCCATGTCTCGCGGTCACCTATGATAGTAGCAGCTATAGATCTTTTGTCCTTCCCCTCCGGCAGCCCTGAACCGTGTTACCAGAAGGAGATGTAGTTCGAAAAAGCACTATCTTGTTGGTTCAACCGCTATAGGAAGATACCGGCTCTTTCAACTAAGCAACTAAGGGCAAGCAGAACCTCTCCTCCGGGCCCCCAAGAATTCTAGCCAGTTCCCCGGAATCGAGTGGTTCGGTATTCTATATGCCCTATATAAACAGAAGGGCAATAGTCGGCACTCGAGATAGCTCTGACCGTCGACGCTCCGACCGTCACGCTCTGTAACCACCGTCTAACAATAGTTTGCGTGCGCCGGATGGTGATAATGATAATATGGACTCGGCCCGGCAACTATTGCTTCCCACCCACCCTCAGAGAATCATCCTGTTCGTTATGCGCTCACCGCTCACCCCTACCTATGCTCTAGTAGGCATTGAACCTGCACCCGCTGAACCTGCATCCGCCTGCACCCGCTGATGCTGAATCGTCCGTCGGGTTAGGAGGCATCCATCGTTATGATTATGGGGGGCGGGGGAGAATAGATAGATTCATTTCTATCTGCTCGACCTTTCTTGATGACAGTTCTGCATCCGGGATCCGGGTATGGACTCAACCGACATAGCTCCTCTGGGTACTCGACCCCCCCTATATCCCGAAGGGCGGGTGGGAGGATAGCTAACTAAAATTCCCTGGCCTGGGTGGCCTCCTATCCCTGAGTTCTCGGTAGTGGTGGGTGGGGGGAGGCCCCTACTATTCTATGGGGATAGTTGGGGGTGGGCATGTTACGTATAGAATCGAGAAAGGCCCCTACTATTCTATGGTGGAGTTTAGTTGGATGGATAGTAGGGCTATAGTTGAGTATAGAACCAACTAGATAAAGTTCGCCGATTATTGGACTATAGTGCCGTTGGGTCCCCCCCCACCCGCCCTGCTTCGGGACCGACCTGAGGCCCCTTAGAATAGTAGGGCACCGACCTGAGGTCCCAACCCCACCGGGTGGGTGGGAGATATAGTTCAGGGAGGGCCCTTCGTGCATGCAGGACCAACCCCCGTATATTATAAGGGCCCATAGTGGGAGGGGTAGGCGAATCGGCCAGTCCCGAAGGGCCCGGGGGGGCCCGGTGGGGTTGGCCTAGCTTATACTAGCAAGCGCATTAATGAACTATGCCTTCGGCGCCGACCATATTGGCCTTAGGTGGGGTTTGACCGACCATATATTCCTTTTGCCCGGCCCCTAAGGCCTGCCTTCGGCAGCCGACCATATTGGAAATAGAATGGGGGGGTGGGGGGGGGGGTCGCGAAGCGCAGGGCCAACAACTATTCCCTCCCTAGTGCTATAATTCGGGGAACTATGGAAGTTCTCCCCTTGAACAGCGAATTCTAGTTGGCTCTAGCTCTAGCACTAGCCAAACATTGTTGAATCCCCTTGAATATAGTTGCACGGCGACTATACCATCCCACAAGCCTAAGAACTGCCTGCAGAGGGGCCCACAGAGGGGCAACCATAATCCCACCCTGCTGCCCCGGTATAGTTCCTCCCACCCTAAGGAGATCGCGGCTCAGAATAGTAGGGCGTGTCAGATATCGATCTCTATATAGGTATTTCACAATAATATGGTGAGATCGCGGCTCAGAATAGTAGGGCGTGTCAGATATCGATCGAATCGATCAATAGCAGCAGGTATGCCGGAAGAGATCGATTCGCCCTATATCCTCCTAAGTTCCCTAGGCGTATCTATATCCTCCCACCCCCCCCCAGTGGGGTTGGTGGGGTGCCCCCCATAGATATATAGGGCTCCTCATAATAGTCTATCGTTCTGGAGTTGGGAGTGAATACCCCTATATCCGATGTCTAAGTTAAGAAGTTGAGAAAGGAGTTAAGAAGTTATATAGATAGGGGTTCCGTTGATGAACGGCCTATCCAGATATGGCGGTCAGCCTATATATGGGCAATTTCCCTCCGACCCTAGCCCTATATATCTATCTGGGGTGGCCGGATGCGGAATGATCGAGTGGTTCGCTCCGCTAACTCCTAAACCTGACGATCTATCTGGCCGCCCTGCCCTATATGGATATATTGCCAACGGGAGGGGAGTTTATGTATCTATCTGGACTGGAGGCGGTAGGGATGAGCCTAGCCTAATCCGGTACGAGCCTCAATCCGGGCTAGTCACTGATCCCAGCCTAATCACCAACCAACTATCGGAGCACCGCCCTATAGATCTATCTGGCGACTCCAGCCGTCACTGTTCACTGTTATGAACCGAAGTTCAGAAAGTTCCATCCATCGAAACGTAAGTCTGAGTGATTCCCAACTCCGATCGGGTTCGCATCAAGCATATGACCTGTTCTATTATATACGTGACATGAGCGATTGACGACGGGAGATGGGCCCATATATAGGGGTATCGTATCTCGGTCATAGTCATAGAAGAACCGGTGTCTGTGTTTTATTCTATCGCCTGGGTGCCAACTATGGATTATGGATCATAGATAGTCGCCCCCCCATGGATATAGACCGGGTTGGGGACTGCGCATAGATGACCCCCCCCGGGGAGATGAGATATAGATATAGATATAGGGCCTCCCTGCTATGCCCGCCATATGGATAATAATCTAGAATGTAATGAAGGGGGCAAGCGAGAGAAGTCCTCGTCTGAGTGCCAAGATATAGTGGGGCCGTTGGCCTATATATATATAGGATATAGGGGCCCTAATGATCTTCCAATGCCGTTGCCCCTACGAGCTATCTATATAGATAGGGGCGGTCGAGTGCCCCATAGTTCTAGTTCGGATAGGGGGCTATGCAGGGTGGGTTACGGGAATTATAGTTGGGTGGGAGTTCTAGTTGGAGAGAACCGTTCCGCTTCTATCTATCAGCGGTCCTATCAAGGCGGCACGCCACTCTCTCTATCTGTACAGGCGATTCATCATCCGCCTCGCCTATCCTATAGAATAGATGGGGATGGGGTCGGCCATCCATATACAGTGCAGTTTGCCCCACCCTAACCCCGGGGAACCTCCACCAGATTCTGTAACGTAACAGCCCTGATCGCATGAATCAAACTATGATTGATCGAGAAGAGGAGAGTGGCCCTCTCCCCCATATAGATAGAGGGGGTCGCCATGAACTCTGAACTAGGGTGCCATATAGAACTAGGGCCGTTGCCTGCCATATAGACAAGAAACTCGACCCCCTCTGAACTTCACTGGGGGCCTCGACCGGTTGGGGACTCTGAACTAGGGGAGGGGCGCATACTCGACTGGATAGGGGATAGGGCCTCGACCGGGTTGGGGACTGCCTATAGAATCTGACTGCCCAACCCCCGCCTCCCCCGGGAACCTTCTATTTTATCGGTAAAAAGGCAGTTCAGCGGAGCGAACTAGTCTAGTTCGGCACCATAGAATAGAGAGCCCTATCTATAGATCATTCGTCGAGGGATAGATAGTAGGTTGGTTCAATGTTCTCGCCAGGGTGGGGGGGCCCCTACTATTCTATGGTGGTAGGGTGGGTGGGAGGTCGGCACTATCTCCCCCCACCCACAACTACCTGCGCTTCGGTGAAGACCGGGCCCCCTTAATTAATGTACGCCTGCTTTCCCTAAGACGTATCAACAATAATCTACCTCCGGGGCCTCCCGCAAAAAGGCGAATAGGTCGGTCCAACCCCACCATCCCATTCGCCAAGGGGTGGGTGGGTGGCAACCCCTTTTGTCCCCCCACCCGCAACAATCACCCTCCCACCCATCCCAGAAAGGGCCTCCCACCCCCCCCTGGGTGGGTGGCCCTTCAAATAGTAGGGGCCTCCCACGAATAGAATCTACCGGGGGGGCCCGACTACCAGAGAACCACTATAGTAGGTTCGGGTGGGTGGGAAACTATAGTTCCGGAACGGCTGATTCCCCCCCGACCCACCCGCCCTACGGCCGGTGGGGCCCTAACTTCTTACTTGCAAGGATGGTCCGGTTGAACGAGCTAGTTGACCGTGGGCCACTTACACCCCCGGATGGCCTATCGATTAAGTCGTTGATTCTATACTGAACTCCTTTCCGGGCGCCCGCTAATCCTATTGCCCCCCACCCACCCCTATAGTTGAGGGACCCTGATGCCCCAGCCTAAGATTAGAGGATGGGCGGCTGTTCAATGAAAGGATAGATAGAAACAAAGCTTGCCTGGGTGGGAGGGCTCCGGTAGAATTCAATTACTGAAATGTACAACTATAGTAACTCGTTGAGATCCCTGCTTCCATCTCCTCTTTCTCGGGTCGTTAGGCGACGTTTTAGAGGATGGGAGTTGCCATCCCTCACCCCCGGTAGCTCCTCCCGGCCATCCTGTATTTGTTTCCTGTCCGTGTAGGCGGGTGGTCTCTTTGAGGTTACGGTATTCCCTGATGGAGGGATGAACAATAATATCACTATCCGAGTTACTTCCTGTGGGGCATCGAGTTCTCTGACGGTCTCTCCCTCCGGCTTTCTTTCTTTCGCTTTCTTTCTTTCCTGTCCTACCTACTCCATCAACTACTTTATCCTTTCCTAATGGGACGACTATCCTCTATTGCCTACAGGGACTCGTTTCCCTCACGGAGTTACTTCCTTCTCTCCATCCCCCGCCTTTCCTTATTTAGTTCAGTATAGAATCTAAGGACTTGCCCGGGGTGGGGCCCAGGAGGATATAGTCGAATGGAAGCGACTAACCTGAACACCCGCCCGCCACCCTTCACCCCCGGTGTCTCGACTTTCGGGGCTCCTACCCACACCCCCTCATATAGCTAGATTTCTTGAACCGGGGAGAGGGAGAACTATATTCTTCGAGAAAGGCCGTAACCTCCTAACTAACTATAGTTCAAGGAGAGTGGGGAGTTCAAGGAGAGTGGGGTTAACCCTCAGAAGGCCATCCAGCCACCAAGAAAGAAAGGACGTTTCTCAGACATCTTTGAGCATTGCAACTTCTCGAGAGGGGACAGGCAGGGGTGGGTGGGAGGCTATAGAGTTGTTAGGCCAATCCAACTGGAAAGAAACCAATTCCTTAGCATTACTCCTCGCTCGATCGGCCATCCGGTTGAACAACTACTATCTATGCAACTGCCTCGTCAAAGCGAGAATTGGAGGAAGGCAACTGGCTAAAAGCTTTCTGGCGTGCGGCTGTCGTCGTCCGCTGTCTTTCTCGGATGGGCCCCTGCCCTACTATCAATTGTTAACTCGTTACTTCCTTCCTAATTTACCTTCTGAAGGATGGCCATGTTACGTATATAATCTATCCGGTCTATCTAGAAAGCATAGTTCAGATTCTCTACGTAACATCGGAGGAGATAACATTTCCCCATAGGGCCGCCGAACAATCGATATTCAGGAGATTAGTTACAATCCTTCTGTGGCCGCTCCAGCAGTGAAGCGGGTGAAAAGGATGGCGGAATTTAGGAGGAGGACCTATAGTTTTCTCCAGCCCGGGGGTGTGGGTAAGCCGGTGGGAGGGAGTTCAAGAAAGTCTTCTCCGTGTAAATGGGAGTTCAGCCCAGGTTTGAAGGCCGAGCGAGAGTTAAAGAAAGTCAATGAACTAGTTCAACCGGTAACAATCCAACTATAGGATAGCCGGGCCTTCTTTACTCCCTCGTTAAATTCAGTATGAAAGGAGGATGGTCCAGTTCTCGCACAGAAACACTATCCCGGCCTAGTTTCTCAACAATAAAGCCGGATGTCTTGCCTCGGTCGGGGTACTCAATCAAAAATGGATGAGGGAGCAGATTAGCAGCAACTTGCCTACCATAAAATTTGAGGGGCTATGGGCGATTGGATGAGGGAGCAGCAGATAGATCGAGGAGAGCATTCATCTTTCTCGCCTAGTTTCATTCTCCGGGTGAAGGTAGCCGCCCTGAGGAAGGGAGTTAAAGAAAGTATTCTCCGTCCGATGGGACCCCGGGAGTTGCTTATACCACCCTCACCCTCTAGTCGTTGGATGGAAGCCCGTCGCCTCCCCATAGAATTGTAGGGCGGTTACCCGATAACAAGGATGGGGATGGAAGCCCATAGAATTGTAGGGGCTCACTTACCTGAGAATCCTATAGTGACCTTACCGGAAGCTCGTCGCCCTAATAGTTGAACAAGGATGGAAGCTCGAACTCCCCGCCACCGGATGGACTACCTAATGGATGGAAACCCGTCTCGAAAGCTTTTAGCCAGTTATATTGTGCCGGTTCATTACATCAAAGTTTGTCTACCCTTACCTGAACTGAACTTCCCCCTACGGGCTCGATCTCGATCTCCGCTAATCCTATTGCCCCCCGCCCACCCCTTGGATAGTTGTCCTCTAATCTTAGGCCCTACTATTCTAAAGGGGGGTGGGCCCCGGCAAATTCTATGGCCCTACTATTCTAAAGGGGGTGGGCCCCGGCAAATTCTATGGCCCTACTATTCTAAAGGGGGTTCAGATTCTATACGTAACATGCCTCTCCTTTGAACTATAGGCGGCAACTATCTCCTCCGGGGTAGCCTTAATGAATTAGCCTGCTAGAGTAAGCCTATTCGCCCTTTATAATATCCTCCCACCCCCCCATTCCCCTACTATTCTATGGCCATATGGTCGGTGGGGTTCGTTGGCATGTTACGTATAGAATCGAGAAAGGCAACGGCTATTATAGTTGTTGTTGGGAAGGCTGGTTCTTTATTCTGGTTGTGAGACAGGAGGTTGAAAGGAGGGATCAGTTAGTCGAGTGCATGACAGTAAACCAAGGTCGAACAACTTCTTCATCTCCTTATCCGTTGGGAGCCCATCAGCAGGGGGTTACAGATACAGGTCATTAGTCTTCTGTCCCTGCATGCAGGGAAGCGCATCTCCAGAATCAATATGAGGTGGTTGGCAGGGAAGGGCAGTAGGAGTAAACTACTTGAATGGAATGCTAGCTGCTTGAACTCGATCTGGTGGATCTGCATCTGGCACTGCCCCTCAAATGGAAGGCTTTTGGTCGAACATGAGAGCATCGGAGGCAGCCGGACCAATGACATATCCTTTCACGGGCACTACCCTATAATCCCCACCACGCATGAGGGAGAATATTGCTTATCACCGGTTCAACTAATAAGCGAGTAAGGGTAATGGAAGGTGGATCGACCGGTTGAATCTACTATGGAAGGAGGGGAATTCCGATGGAGTTTATGCTATTACTACTTGCATGGAGTTTATGCTATTACTACTTCCGGTTGAACTATCCCGAGCGAGGCCAATGGATGGAATGGAACACCGGGGGTGAAGGGCAGGCACCGGTTGAACTATCCCTCGGTCCTGCACGAAGGGCAGGGGCCATCCATCATCATTATGGCTAGCGCTTCCGTACTTTCTTTTTCAGATTCTATACGTAACATGCCCAAACTATATCAACAACGATGCTTCCAACTATGGGAGGGGGGGTCCTCACCTGAACTGTCGTTCAAGAGAGCCCTTAAAATAGTAGGGGGGTGGGTGGGAGGAGATAGTTGGGGGGGCCCGCCCACCCTGCCCAACCCCACCGACCCAGGGGGTGGGAGGCTATAGGGCGGGACTGACCCTAACCCCCACCCACCCTCTATAGTTGTTGCAAATAGGTCGTTCCAACCCCACCATCCCATTCAAAATATAATGGAGAGAGGCGGTGGGTCACACCTGAAGGCGGAGTGGGTCCCAGAAAGGAGACTGGGTGGGAGAGCAATAGTTGGGGGGCCCCCCCACCCCAATTCTATATCCTCCGGTTCATTGGGAGGGAATTTGAGTTCCCCAAGCACGGCAACTAGCCGAGCACGCAGCGTTGGGAAGCGGTTCAATGAATGTATCAGAATTCGGTGACCTCGGAAGGGGAAACAGGTCCCTATCTGCCCCACCACCCGCCCCCTCCCCTTTATTATTGAGGATCCTTCCAAACCATCCCGGCAGAAGCTGTCTCATGGCCCGGATTATCCAACAGAAAAGAATATCCTTCCCTAGTTTCAACTATATAGAGGGGCAGCATGGGTGGTGCTGCCTCAGGCATGAATCCGTGCCCTACAGCTTCAGCATATCGAGAAGCGTGACGAAGCGGCCCTACTAACTAACTAATAGATGTGATCTTGATTCTTTTCCCGGTCCAGCTGGGGGGATCATGAGAAGGTTCCTCTCTATTGATCAAGCTTCGGACCACCCAGCTCCACCTTTGGAAGAGCGCCCTACCCGGCCATAAGCATGCATACTTTTCAGGGGCCGGCATTCCCATTCTTTTCTCAAGCAAAAAAAAACCGGCGCGAAGCGTTGGAGGGCCCCCTACAATTCTATGGGGCTAATTAATTAACAATAGCTGTCCCCTTTTCATGGCACTAAAGGTGTCCTTACCTTACCTTAGTGCCAGTGGGGGTGGGGGTGGCTGCGCCGCCGGAACGAGCTATTTGAAAGGGCGGCTTATAGCAGCGACTTACTCGACGTTCCCTTCGAGCTGTACAAGGGCAAGGGATTACCGCAAGGCTCACTAACCCCGGTCCATCGGGATACCTATTCTTCCCTTTCGGTTCAAAACCCGGCCTCTCCATCTATAATCCGCCAGTAGGTACCTACTGGAATGGTTTGGTATGGTAGTCCCTTCACGTGCTGGGCCTCGGGGCGCACTCCTCGAAATGCGGAGAGTGAGCAGGTGGAGCTGCCCCGCACATCCGTGTGGTTCGTTCTCGTATTATGAGCTCCATCCCCACAACCTTCATCCTCCCTCCCCCCAAGCAGGGTGGGCTAGCTATCCCTTCTCCGTCCAGAAGAACCGCTGGCCGCCGCCCTTGAGATCCGTAGATCGCGGACGGGACGGTATCTACCCGTGGTCATTCCCCCCCTTGTCCCCCCGTCATTAGTCTTCCCCTCCCTTTAAGACCGGACTGTAGCCCTAATCAATCCCCGAGTATTCTGCTCCTATCTCATCCCCCTTCTCGCTAGTTAGTCAGCTGCTCCAGGGTCTTACATCCCCTTTTTTAATAGAGAGAGCAACCCGATTCACTGCCTTCCTCTACGCCTAATCATTCCGAATGTCTATCCATTCTGGCAACAAACACGGGCACCAAATCCCAGCATCAGACCTTTTAATTTAAAGCATCGCTCTCCTCTCCCCTCCCCTCCCTATCGGTTTAGATAAGCACTCAACCGATCATATTACATATAGAATATCGGTCGAGTGTCCACCTATTGTTTCTTCAGGCATCCCCTTTCAAATGTTTTCAATTAAAGGTCGAGTGCCCCATAGAATAGTAGGGTAGGCGGCCATCCCCGGAAAAACCGGTCGAGACTCCCCTATCCCAATCTTTTTGAGGTCGAGCTCTCTCTCTCCCAGGTGCCTCGGCCATAGTGATATTCCGTAGATAACCTCAGATGTCGTATTATATACGGAATATCAAGATGCATCCATGTTACGTATAAGAGATGAATAGAGATAGGAGAGAGTGTAAATGCACTCTCTTTTCCGGGGCGGGTGCTTGAGAAAGCGGCAAGATTCGACGTCAATCGAGTGGCGGCGGCTATTATATTTCAAAGGCCGGGCCGCGCTCTCGCTCTCCTCTCCCCGGCTATTTGAAAGGCTAAAGGCCCATGCATGCATGCAGGGTGGGAGCTTTTTTAGAGGGCTTTTCAATCTAGCTATAGCCACAAAAATGCCTTAATCCGATCTATAGAGTGAAGAAGGGGTTCCGGGGAGCTCCCATAGCCTAGGTGGCCGGCATGCGGGTTAAAAAAGATCTAAAGCTTCCGAGGCTCCTAAAGTTTTGTCCGCAGCGCTGTAGAGTTCAAAGATGGTGGCGTCTTATACTATAAAGGTCGGTCCCTATGCGGAGCGGACCAGAATATCCATCCATCCTTCCTGTCTATGAGACAACATATTTTTGAGGTATTTAGTCAAATAGCACAACTGCCTTATCTATATTTTCTAGAATTTTCACATGTGTCTAACAGGGAACTTGTAACTACATCAGAAAACAATCCATTTCCGATTATGCTTTGATGTATGCCCATGCCCTGTTATAAAGTTATGATTTTAGCACATGCTATGAGGATGCTACCAAAGTTTGTGGAGTCTGGCTTTATTCCTACTAAATTCACTTGCTTATATGCTTGCACAGTCTTATGTCCATTTCAAAATGAAATCTCTTTTAAGGCATTTTTGTCAAACAAATTGCGTGCCTTGTTTAAGCTTCCAAATTTTGCATTCAAGTCTATTAGGGCATCCGCAACTACGTCTGACAAATATTTATCCTCAATTATGCTTTGGTGGATGTTCCTGCCCCGTTCTAAATATCCCATTTTGGAACAGGTTGAGAGGATGTTGGGAAAGGTTGTTTACTTTGGCTTTACACCTGCCATTTTCGTTTTCTTAAAAGTTTCAAAGGACATTTCAACATAACCCATTTTATGCATATCTTGATATCATTTAAGTCCATAAGACCACATTTTTATTAGGTGTTTCTTTGAAAAGCCTTATAATCTCACTAAGGACGCCATTTTGTGCATATCATGCAGTCAATGCAGTATAGGAAACCAAATTATTTTGAGGCATCACGTCAAAGAACTCCCATGCCTAATGTATAATTCCAAATTTTTCACAAATATCTACTATGGTGTTGGCAACTACAACATATAAAATATAGCCCATTTCCATTATGATTTTATTGATGTCCATATCATGTTCAAAAGCTCCCGTTTTGACACAGTCTAGGAGTATGCTAGCATAGGTTGTGGAATTTAGTTTTACACCTGCCGCTTGCTTTTGCTCAAAAGTTTCCAATGTGCAGTTCATTCGAAACAGGAGTAAAAACAAGTTTCTTCGGCTCTATCCTTCCACCCGCTGGTGATGTTGAATGCCTAAAATTGGAACAGGTTGTAATGAGGTGTTTGGGTGTCATTGCCTTGGGAGATTCAGCCCACTCATGCATTTATCCTTCGGTCTATGATTTCTCTGTGAGAAAGAGAAAACCAGAAATTGCTTCATCATATTTTTCAGCTCAACAATCAATAGACAAAACAGTTTCGATCATCTTCCATGGTACGGTAGATGCTCCAGCCGTTGATCGCCAAACTTAGCTCGATCTTCTTCAAATAGGATACGTCTTCGGCGTAAATGATATTTTTAATTAAATATAAAATTGTAATATTTTGATGTAGTGTAAGATGACTTGTTCTCTATTCTGGTTAAATTCTATGGCTATAATGATGCTCTCTACTTTAATGTTTAGGTGTTCAACAACAAAATCATCATCACCCATCTTCAAAGAATATAGATTCTGCCATAGAAAAAACTTATTAATCAAGGATCTAACCTAGTATAGATTCCCCAACTTTTGGTAGATTTTTCAATGAAATTTAATACCACATAATTTTCTAAGTAAAACATAATAAGGTTTATTTCCTTTCTACCCAACATTTCCCAATCATCTAGTGACATTGTAGCTAGTTTGGATCCAAATACTATAGCCCACATATCTCAATCTATGAGAAAATACTCCATCTTGAGTTTCCATATCTCAAAGTTAGTGTCATTAATTTTTTCAATCTCTAGTTTAGACGCGATTTCTATTTTCCCTCAAAAAAAGATCTTTGTATATACTCCATTCAAACCAAGATTAGTACAAAAAGCCTTGTTCCTATTGTACCTAAGGTCAAAATGATTAGGCTCTAATATTGGAAGTAAAAAGGAAGCTAAAGTAAAAAATGATTCCTACACTAATCTAAAAGGAGAGATGAATATAGATTATAATCTAAAATAATTTACAATAAATTAGCAACATAATACAAATCATTCACCATAAAAAAAATTGTATCTTGGGAAACCCTTTTGAGAAAATAACTAACATCCAAATTCTAATCCAATGCATTAATACAAAAAAATTAGTTACAATACAATCTAGTCAAGGATCCTTCACATGAGACAATACCAACACTCAAATGTAGAATAATATATTGACATCACAATAATACCTACAAAATTCACTATGTAAGCTCCATCCCAACCACTTAATAAATAGAGAAACTAATACATAACACCACCAAAGGGGAATAAAAAAACCATGAGGTAATACCACCCAAAGTAACACCCAAACACCCAAGTCAAATTACAACACCCAAAACCTAAGAAGAGGCCTCACTATAAATATAGCACATTCCTAAGATTGTTATAAGAATATGTTGTAACACACCATAGTTATCCTCCAACTTGGGCATTGTAATTCGTATTATTCAGATTATTTAAAGATCATTTATGATAATCATAAAGGGTAAGTGCACAAAGTTGAGTCCACGAAACATGGAAGTTTTTTCCCTTAACCAAAAAATTGAAATCGACATTGAGGAAATGGGATCCCGATTTAAATAAACAGGATCCTAATTTTTAAAAATTAGGATCCCGTTACGGTTCGGGATCCCGAGCCTGAGAAGAAATGGGATCTCGCTTTTTAAAAATCGGGATCCCATTTCCATAGGATTCTGAACCAATGGAAACAAACGGGATCGATTTATAAAAGAAACGGGATCTCGTTTTATAAAATGCAGGATCCCGATTTATAAATAACGGGATCCCGAGTTCTATAAATCGGGATTCCATTTTATACTGCTATTTATTTAAAAAAAAAATAGTTTTCACTGCTCTGCGGATGGGACCCCGAGTATTGGTGATAGCGACTCCACGACCAGCTACAGGTACCCCACCTAAACGCCATTTTGTTGCATTTTTTTATTTTGAATTGAAATTTTGAAAGAAATATGTTAATTTAGCATGTTTTTTTTAAATTTATTTCACGTTTTAATCATTTTTTTAATTGTTATAGTAGAATTCAATAATTGTAAAAATAGACGAAAACTTGCAATGAAACCTAAATGTTTTTTAATAAAAATGAAAAAAAAACCTTGAATTGTGTTTTAGAAACAAAATTTAACTTTTGAAACCTAAATTGTTCGATTAAACCAAAAAGTCCAATTTTGAAAACCCTAGTGAAACAAAACAAAAAAAATTGCGTTTCAAAACCCTAGAAATCGAAATGAAATAAAAACATCGCATTTACAAATCCAAATCGAGCTTTTTTGAAACCCTGAATTCAAATCAAGCGAAAAAAATTGAATTTGAAAACCCTAGTTTGAATTGAAACGAAAAAATTTCATTAAAAACCCTAATTGTTTAAAACTGAAACCCTAAATTGAATTGCAACAAAAAAATTTGTTAAAACCCTAAATTGGAATCAAACAAATCATTTTGATTTTGAAAACTAGGTAATTTCGAGCTCAAAAAAATCATTCACATTGCTTAAATGTTTTAAATTTTATTTGCTTTGTATGGAAAAATGATATATATTAAACTTTTAGTTTTCAATATTAGAAATTATAATTGAATTAGAAATCAATATGTTAAAGAATGGTTAAAATTCATAAAGTTTATCTTGATGTTTGTTTTGCAAATTGGTTAACAAATTAGAAATCTAAACGCGTTACAGGTGGTTCAATTGACACTAACTACAGTCTAGAATTATGCAAGGGCCATAGAGCTTCACCCTAAGTTTGCTAAACCCTAGACCCTAGCTGGCCAAAATCTAAACCCATAACACTAAAGCATTTGAAATTTATGAACCTAGACCTAATCTTTCATGGGACATACCCTAAGAGTATGTGGGGATCGATGTCAGAATGGGTCTATTTAATTGATTATAGAAAACTATTTTGAATATCACAAGTACTTAAAAGTATAATTATAGCAATTCCAATTGGAAACACTTGGGTACATATATATCATATGAAATTTAAATCTAGGAAGGTGTCTATCATATAGGCGAGTTGATAATACATGGAAAGAGGTTTGTATGGGAATATATGCATTAAGAAAAACATACCACATGACCTCTATAGGATTTTTAAGATGTGATCCTAGATAATAATCCACCCATCCTCAATCATAATGGATTATTTAGCAATTAAGAGAGATTCAATTTAACCATGAAATTACCTATATTTTGATACTATATAGATTTATGTGGAAAAATAGAAATGCATCAATAAGGAGACCAAGATGGAACCATTTAACACCTACAAGGTACACCTATTACATGGGAAAGGGAGGAAGTACATCATGATAGTTTGGAGGAACTACATGCTATTATTACAATTTAGAGATCTAGGAGGATGATTCATATAAAAGAAATATAATTAAATATTTATATTATTTAATATAATATATTAAATAATATAAATATTTAATATCATAAAATATAATACAAGATTACAATTAAGGATAGGTAATGTTACAATTTACTTGGGGTTTTAATGGCGATTAGGCTTAAGATTCAATTAGGTTTGTAGTAAATAGTTAGGTTATAATTAGGAATATATAATAAATATTAATATAATTATAATACAAATATAAATTAATTTAAATATAATATAATATAGGAATACATTTAAGATTACCTAGTAAAGGTTATAATTTAATTAAGTTTCAATTGGGTTTGCAATTCAATTAGGATATGGTTAGGGGTGGGGATCATTTAGCATTCTATTATTGTTAGAGTATGGGTTACATTTAAGATTATTGTTATTTTTGTGATATTTATAGATTGATTCTTTTTTAACATCATGATAACTTTTTTT
>VDFB02103106.1:0-20082 GCA_007258455.2 Sequoia sempervirens
ATTCATAGCACCCCATTCATTTGAAGGGTGTTAGTATGTTTTCTTCTTCACAATCATTTTTTTCTCTTCAAGAAATTGTAACCCGCTATTGTTGGCTCACCTTCAAAACTTAATCAATTGTAATAAAAACATTCAAAGAAGATCTAACAATTAAGAACACAATAAGAACATCGGTTTACATTGGAAACTCTTGAGGGAGAAAACCACAACAAAATATTACTTATATATTATAGATTAATCTTCTTCTTGTAGGCTCCAACCTACTAGAGACGCCAATATCCACTTGATAGAATTATAGGCTACAACCTATTGGGGGCTTCAACCCCCACTCAACTAAACTCCAACCCTGCCAAGAGGTTTCAATCTTGATTTGATAGGGTCCAACCTATTAGAGGCTCAAACCCCCCACACAAACTAAGATTCAACCTAGCAAGAGGCTCCAATCTATTTAATTCTTAAATGTTGATATAATAAACTCCTTAACCAAATCTAATACAAACACAAATCTAATCCAACTACAACTTCTCTCCCTTCTCAAATCTGAACACACACCATGCAATATTCTTGATCACATTTCATACAATAAACTTTTCTCACACATCTGATCACAAATTACAAGTCTAATCCAAACACAAATCTGATCCACACTCAAATGTTAACCTTCCTTCCCAAATATGATCACTATCATGCACAAGTATCTCTCACAAATCTGATCCAATCTACATGCACCAACTATTTTCACACAACTGATCATAATCATGGCATTATTTTCACATAATTTTGTTGCCTTGAACCATCTACTCAAATTCACTTCACAATCTACTCCTAGTCTTCACATATATTCATTAGATATATTTGCATTTATCATTCATACATGGGATGCATATACACCCAAAACAAATCTGAATTACACTTCATATTTTTTCCCTTTTATCTCTTTTAATCTCCTCTTTTTTCTCAAAAATAAATCATTGAATTGTTACCTTAAATCCACATTTCATATCTCATTTTTATATCTTCAAATCCAATGTGAAGAGAGACATCCTTTAAAAAAGAGACAACCTCTTGGATTGTCGTGACTTTCTTAAATATCCATTACTAACCAAGTAACACCTTGACTAATATGAATCACTACATTTTTATTAGCTATTAACTACATTTTATCATTTATATCAATGATGTATCACTGCATTAGGGAATTAATTAATTTTGTTTTGATTGCTCCCCTTAATTCTTGCCTTTAGTAAATTGCTATCCTCTTAAGCTAATTGCTAGTCTGCATTAAATAAATTTTTGACTTCATATATTCTTCATCACTACACTTGTACTCTTTATTTTAAGCATAAATGCCAACATGAAATGAGTCAGTCATATAGAATTTTATGGCACTTTGACTTGGATGATTTTCATCTTAGCACTCAAGGTAAGTCAACTAAGAATAAATAAGTTTAAATCTTTGATATGATCATTTTGATTCTTTTACTTTAGACGTCAAGGGATATTAAATAGTGTCTTATTTTATCTTTCACATACTTCAACATTATGTTTAAATATTTAATTTAAACATTACCCATATCTCTGAATCGGTTACCAATTCCATAATCACTTCAACAGTAAGATATAATGGATGTATTTTTCTTTTCTCTCCAATGGGGATGTATAATGGTTAAATTCTTATTGTAACAGTCCACTCTTTACCTTGACATCAATGACAACATATTTCATTGATCTCCACATTAAACTCTTTGGCATCAATGACGACCTTGTCCACCTTTGACATCAATGATAATATTTCAAAAACTCTCCCCCTTTGTCATTGATGGAAACAAAAACACAATTCTCTTCTTTTGCATTGCTCCCCTTTACTATATCTCCCCCCTTTTGACATTAATGGAAAAAGAATACTTAGTATACTTCTTTTCTTCATGATATGATTCTTCCTCTTTTTTGTGATGCTCCCCCATCTATAAAGATCCCCTTTCTTGGGATTCCTTTTAGTCTAATTCTCCAGGTCTTTGTCTCTTTTTCATTTGGGTGATATGATTCCTCTATAGTTGTCCAAATAAATAAATTGGATGATCTTCTCAATTTTAACACATTAGAAATTTATTCTACCATCCAACATTCACTAAGCATCTTTACAAAATGGAACATGCTTTCAACTCTTCATAAAGAATCTTCTTCTTTTTTTCATGCTTCCACTTATCATTAATGGCATCTATAATTCTCTCTTTCTAGACTTTCCTTTTGACATCAATGGTAATAAATTTTCATCTATCTCTATTTTTTCTCTTCCATGACGTTGTAGCTTTCAACCTTTCTATAATTCTTCCCCCTTTTCATTAATGATAAAGAAATATTCATTATACCTCTATCCACTATCTTCTATGGCATCATTACATCAATTCTCCTTCACTTCATTATAAGGTAACTATAATGTCATAAATTGCATCCTATGCAATTCCATGTTAAAAATGCCTCCCTCTTTAGATAAACTAAGATAATTATGATTTCTATCAACCTAAAACCATATCTCGCCATCTGGCATGCCCAACTTCTCAACTGTTGAGTCCAATTTTCTCACAAACCCATGTGCACTGCGACAATATTCGCGAGCCGCTCTGATGTCCCGTGAAATCCATGACCAAGTCAATCATTGAGATGTTAAAACCTGCTACATTTTGGTAGTGTAACACCTCTGCCAACCTACAACCTCATTGGGAGTTGCTCAGGCAGGCCATATGAACCAAAAAAGTCCCTCTTTCTTGAGCAAATGATTCATTCTTGAAGATTCAATCTTTCTCTCTTCGAAAAACACACAAATATCTTCTTTTCTCATTCTCCACCCTTTTAGAACACCTCTCTCATTCACAACATTCTCCATATTTTATATACACATCTTTCAAAAACTCTTATGCAAGTTCCAGAGTAAACTCCATTGTTTCAAATATGAGCTCATCTTATGAAGAGGTCATTGTCATCTTGGAGTTTCTCGTCACCTCCTTACTACACCAACAAGCTACTTAGATTCCATGCTTGGGAGTGGTAATTATTTAAGTTTTTTCATTCAAGTATATTATCTTTATTTTCTTAGCATATTGTTCTCTTTATCATTTCATGTCTATTTTCATTATCTCGTATCAGACTGTCTATGGAGGTGGAAACACTAATATGAGGGTTTGACAATGGAAAAATCATATATAACCACCCAAACCTTTCTCTTTGGTCTTGTGTGTGTAGGTGCAGGTGGAAGGACTACTTGGAGAAATCTTGGACTTTGTCAAACATTTTTGCTTATTATATTTACTTCTATCATTTTATATTCACTATACACTTGCATTATTTATCCCTTTCACATCTAGAAACCTATGCAAAGTACTTTGTATCTTTCTATGATAACTTCTATTCTTTGTTTGTATGGGACACCAACATGACACGCTATCATCCAATAGCCACATGTTTGTCTTGGATAGAGAGCTTACCAAGCTATCCAAATGACCTTTATACCCTAAAGTTTTGGTCTTTGATGTCTAAAAGGTCCAAACAATTTATGTAACCTATTAAATCTCACACTCTTCCATTTCCAATTCATTTGAACCATGTCAATTGAGGTAGTGGAAGACAATTTTCTCCTTAAGATCTTTTCATCTCGAGGGTAGAAAAACCCCTCTACATTTTGGTGAACCTGACATGAACTCACCTTCTTGTAGAATTCTTTCCAAACATCATCTTTCTATCCCTCTTACATTTTATTCTCTCATTTTCTATATTTTATAAGGCTATGCACTATGAATACTCCTCTATGAGCTTCACAACCCAATCCACAACCTCTAGATACATAGTCAAAATAAGTTTGAGAGCTACCATGCCTCCAAATCGGTATAGTCCTACTAGACCCAACCCAATGTTTTTCAAGACCCCTAATCCCTTTGGCCCCCATCCAACCATTGGGAACTCTTCTCCCTTGAGCTTTGAACCAAATTCTCCTTTGGGTTCTTCACCTTTTGCAAACTTTGAAACTGCTCTTAGGTTCCCCTTTAAGCAAGTTCAATCTTTGGAAGGGAATCTAAAGCATTTTGAAGATTTTCTCAACTATGATAACTTGTTTGCTCAAGTTGCTCCCATTGTTAATAATATAAGAAACCTACTCATCTAAGATCACAAGGGCCTTGAGTTGCTCAATGCACTAACCAACATAGTTGAGACTTATGTACCTTCATACACATCAGTCTTGAGTCAACCTCAAAATGCCCAGTCAGATATCATTGGCACCCAATTGAATCTTCTAATTTCTGAGGTGTATGTGCATATGGTAGATGTCAATCCTAAAGTACCCCTATTTCTTCTACTAAAAACACAAATTATGTGTGTGTTCCTTTTATTACTCTTGCGTTTAATGTATCTCAGAATCATTTTGGGTATCACATCCCTCCACCTAGTTTTTCACTTCAAACTCTTACAGTGAAAGTTTCTACCACAATGGCTAATCCACCTCCCCCACCATCTAATCTCATCTTGAACACCCTCTTGCAAAATATGGGTTAGATGTTCTCAACTCACCAACCTAACTAATATTGCCACACAATCCACCCTTACTTCATATTATCATTTTAGCCCTCTCACTTTAAACACCTTGGAAACTCCCATACTGAAGGGATTGATGTACCAATATTTGATAAGTACAATGGTAAGGCATACCCACAGACACATGCCAATTCATTTACCACTTTTTATAGTTATTTTTTACATCAAGATCATTTGCTAGCAAAATTGTTCTCGTGATCCCTTAAGGAGACTATGTTGGAGTGGTTTTTTTCACCACTTGATAATTCTATCTTTTCTTTTGATCAACTTATGAATAAATTCTTATAGCGGTTCCAAGTGAACATTGGCTCCAAGTTCATTATTGTTGACCTTGTCCATTGCAAGCAACAACCAAATGAGAAGTTAATTGATTTCATTTCTTGCTATCAATCTATCTCCTCAAAAATCACATATGCCCTGCTTGACCATGACATCTAGTGGATGTTCATGGGAAGTCTCCAACTGAAATAAGAAAATGAGTCTCCCTGATGAAATATCTTTCCTTTCCTCATATGTGTACTGCACTGTGATACTATCACCAAATGTTAGCTCAGTATGGGGATTTCATCTTATCCTCACATCTTGATAGTTTAGGGGTTGGGTCTTCTTTTAGAGGGTCGGAGAGAAATAAAGCAATGGCTAATGTGGTAATTGTCCCTCAAACAAATGAAAACAATACACTTGGGTCACAACATAATCAAGCCTTTATAAAACTATCTAATTCTTACTCAAGTGTACTTCAAAAATTATTAAAAGATAACTTAATCACCCTTCTAGAATTTAGACCTCTTCTTGACAATAAGACATACACTAGTTGGTATGATGCTTCTAAATTCTTCCAATATCATTGAGTGTTCATACATGACATCAAACAATGTGTGCACCTGAGACATGTAATTCAAGACCACATAGACAACGGTAATGTCTTCCTTGATACTAAAAAGCATAACACTAACAAGTCTATTGCTAAATCCAACAGCCAACTACAAATCTACATAGATCCCTTCCCACCTTGCTTCCAAATTTATTACTACTTCTTCTATACCATCTAATGATGTCACATATGTGAATATGGTGTCTATCACTCCAATCTCCCCTCCTAGTTAGAAGGCCAAGATACTCAACATATCTTTTACACCTAATGACTTTCCTTACCATAGAGAGTACTATTGCCTTTACATTATTGCTTAGGTCAATGGTAATGTCGTTACTATTGTTATGGTTGACCTTGCAAGTAGGTTCAATGTTATAATCAAGGAGACACTCTTCATTAATGGTTTGCATAGGGTGATATATGATGAGTGCAAGGATAACATTCACTACATGATGGTCTTTATATCTCCCCTTTGGGATCCATCCCTCTATCAGTCCTTGTGGGACCTAAATCTATCTCTATGACATTTATTGTGATATTGGAGTCTAACTTGTTCAAAGTAAAACTAGGCATTCCTTGGTTAGTTTCTATGGATGTAGTCACTTCTATTATCCATAAGTGTCTACAGTTTCCTCACGATGGCACTATACAAACTATCTAGAACATTGGGTACAAACCACTAGTGTCACATGGGGGCTTCTCTCTTGACCATTTCTATACTATTTTGGTGTGACCCTTGCTACTCCATGGTGACTTGTATAAAGCATATTATAAATACAAGACTAGGGGCTTGGAACCTGATTTGATCTCTTCTTCTTCTTCAATCCCCTTTCAACTTACTCATGAACAGCAACAAGCTTCATCTTCTAGGCCTTCTTCATCAGAGGCTAAAGACAAGTAAACTTCCTTGAGTAGACCTCCCTATTATTCCAAAACCTCACAACCTTCAACATTGCCTTTTTTTCCTTTGACCATGCCTAGAAAAAGAAAAGGAAATTCCCATGCATTGACGAAGTTGAAATCCCCTATCTTTGAACTTCCAATTCTTCTTGGCATTCCTTGCCCTACTATATATAGTAAGGGTGATCAATCTTCTTTGTTTGGTCCTTTGTGTGTGGCTCTCACATCTTAAACCTCGAGGGTTCCTATTGTTAAGCGTCATTGATACAAGATGGCAAGGAAACATGATGCCGCATAGAAGGCCAAGGATAAGTCTTCTTCTCTTTTTTCTCCTATTTTTGTGTTACTTTGTATCCCTTCAAGAGACGTGGATGAACCTCACCACAAAAGGGTTTAGATATTCATTATGCCTTGTTTGGAACCACCTCTCATCACTTATCTACCTAATGTTCCTTGAATTATGCAACCCATAGACATGCTCCATACAAAGGTCATGTCTAGTGTGGCCATGTCCGCTCCTCCTGCCTCTCAACACTCTAGCCTTCTATCCAAGTGGAAGATTGAGCAAGGCCCTATCCCTCAATCTAGCCACAAGAAGTCTACTCCTTCCACTTATCTTTCTTCCTTTGTCCTTATCATTGAGGAAATTCCTTCCTCATCGGATTTTTTCATTGCTCCTCTTCCAAATGTTTCCACTAAGGCTCCTACTCTTCCAAAGCCTATAGTTGATTCATTACACTCCCCTTTAGAGAAGTGTATGTTTGAATCTTTGGAGGAAATTTTTCCTTGTCAACTACTTTTACAAAGTCATTGACACTCAACTCATAAGAACTAGTAGATGGGGATATTGAAGCAACCACATCTCTATCCCTTGTTGTAAGTGAGATGTCTAGTACTGCCCTATCCAATTTTCTATTGGGAGCTCACCCTCCTTTCCCCTATGATCTAGATTGGGAGGAGGATGACTTGTTGAACATAATCGATTAGAGTAGTACTCTTCATACCTTTAGATTATATTTTTTTGTCTGTGTTCCCTCATACTTGCTTATATTTGTGATCTCTCCTAGAGGACCCAAGATACCCTCTTAGGTACTTGGATACAAGGAATAGAATTTTTCGTACACTTCTTCTATTTGTATTATCACTCTTATTTTTTTTCATACTTTGATTTTTGACAATTGGGGAAGATGTAAATCATTGGAGGCCTTTGAGCCTTCTTCCATGCTAACCCAAATTTTTATTTCCACTTTATCTTCATGTGTTTCTTCTTCATGATTTGAAATATTTGGGGACATGATGACAATTCATACATAGTTATACATAGATGTTGTTGATATCAATCATATTGACCATGAATACTAATATCCCATTGTCTCTCTTTTATGCTTCTTTTATGATAGGACCCTGAATAACTTGTGCTCCTTCATGTAGCATAAGCTATTCTAAAGGGAGGGACTATCACATTCATATTACAAATCTCTTTTCTTATGATTCTTTTTGAGATATGTTTGCACCCATCTATCTTATCTATCATCTAGCATGGATGCAACCCACTAGACTTTGTCTTTATAATGATTGTCTATGTCTCTTTTTTGTGGCTGTCCTACAACATAATTTTTAGTAGTCATAGGCTGATTTGGATTGTAGTATGGCTCTTAGCATAACAAAACTTTCTACCCATACATATTGGTGCCTTCTTTTGTCTATATAATAATTCTTGATATCTAAACTTTCTCTTTTCACCTAACATGTTTGTCTATAGCTAACATGTTTGTGGTGATGCAACTTAATCATCTTATGTAGGATTAAATTGGGTCTCTTCCATATAGGAAACTTTGTGTGGATTGAAGACTTTGTTTCCCCTTTGCATCTTGGGTAAAATACTCTTCTACTTTGACTTTACTTTGCATTTTATTTTGAACAAATATGCTCACTAAAGTGGGGGAAAAATGCAATGTCGTAAATTGCATTTATGCAATTTCACATCCTCTTTAGATAAAAAAAGATAATTATGCTTTCTCTCAACCTAGGACCATCTCTTCCCATCTGGCATGTCCAGCTTCTCAACTATTGCGTCCAATTTTCTCATGGATCCATGCACACCACAAGGATATCCACGAGTTGCACTCATGTCCCATGAAAACTCATGACCAAGTTGGAAAAAATTGAGGCATTACACTTGCCACATTTTAGTAGTGTAATGCCTTTGCCAACCTACAACCTCATTGGGAGTCACTCAGGTAGGCCATCTAAACCCAAAAAAGTCCCTCTTTCTTAAGGAGAATTGATTCATTCTTGAAGATTCAATCTTGCTCTCTTATAAAAACTCACAACTCTCTTCTTTTCTCATTCTCCACCATTCTACAATACCTCTCTCATTCATAACATTATCCATATTTTCTATATGCATATCTTTCAAAAAAATCTTCTACAACTTCCAAATTAAACTCCATTGTTACAAACATGAGCTCACCTTGTGAAGACCTGCCATTGTCATCTTGGAGTTTCTCATCACTTCCTTACTGCACTAGCAAGCTACATAGCTTTTGTGCTTGGTAGTAGTAATTTTTTATGTCTTTTCATTCATGTGTATTATCTTTATTTTTTTCACATAGCATTCTCTTATTATTTCATGTCTATTTTTGTTATCTTATCTATTCATGGAGGTGGAAACACCAATACAAGGGTTTGACTATGAAAAACTCCTATACAACCAATCAAAAATTTCTCTTTGGTCTTGTGTATGTAGGTACAAGTGGAATAACTACTCGGAGAAAGCTTAGACTTCGTCAAATATTTTTGATGATGTCTTAAACCTCTCCTTGTCATTTTCATCTAATTTTCACTTAGCATATTTACTTATATCATTTATATTCATTGTGCATTTGAATTTTGTATCCCTTTCAAGTATAGAAACTTGTGCAAAGTACTTTGTGTCTTTCTATGATGACTTCTATTCTCTGCCCATACGAGACACCAACATGACATGTTTTCGTTTGATAGCCACACATTCATCCTGGATAAAGAGCTTACCCAGATGTCTAGAAGATCTTTGTACCCTTCACTTTTAGTATTTGATATCTAAAAGGTCCAAATAATTTTTGTAATCTGTTAAATCTCACACTCCATTTCTAGTTCACTTGAGCCATGTGAACCGAGGTAGTGGAGAGACAATTTTCTCCTTGAGATCTTGTCATCTTGAGGCTAGAAAATTCCCTCCTTTATAATAAATTTCTAGTATGTAGTATATTATTCTCATACAATTCTCAATGTATCCTACTTATGCCTTTGATGACTATGTTGTCACCATTCCTACTATATCTTGTCATTCAAAGTGTTTCCATGTATCATTTGTGAACCATCCTATTTGTTGGAGAGTTTATGTATTTAGCCTCTATCAACCCAAGAACATAACTTATTAATCTTGGTGTATGCCTAGTCATTATTTAGTCTCTCTTTTCTTTTCCCCAATCATATCTTCTCCTTTTTTCTAGTTCTTCCCTTTTAATCAATGACAAAAAAATTCTCATATGGCATATGCCTTGGCTGATCTATCTTGAATTATATTATCCACATAGCTAAAAGATAATGCATTGGTTAGCTCCCCTGGACTCGTACATCTCTTTACGGATTTAATGATGCTTCTTGTGTGTGAAACATTGATTCTTTCTCATTATATTTCTCTTTTTCCCTTTTCCATACTTTTGTAATTTCTTTCTTATGATTATCCATGGATTTCACTTTCTTTTTATGCTTAGGGTATTCCACAAAATTAATTTTACACACTTGTGCCATATGCCCATAATTGTTGCACTTGTAGCATGTAGCATTGCAATCTACCAAATGAGCAAAATAATTATAGGTTCTTTTTGAAAAATCATAAACATCTTTGCTCCATCAATCATTTTTTCTTTGTGTTTTACAATTTCTTTCCTTATGACCAAGATGATTGAACTTATAACATATGATGGCATTCTTTCTCTTTGGAAACCCATGAGGACCTCTATTCTTGATCCAAGCATTGTTTCTCGCATGTGTCCAACAATCTACTACTTTGTGACCAAAGTTATTACATGAATAGAAATAACCATAAAAGGAATGTTGAGACTTGTTCATTTGTGCTTTCCTTGGAGGAAATGATCTTGTGAACTCCTTTTTGTCTCTATGATGAACATTAGTTTTTGTGAGACATTATTTTCCTTCCTCTTATTATTCTCATCATTCATTGAGTCTTTTAAAGCATCTGCACAACCTTTTGGTTTTTCTTCATTAACCTTCTTTTGTTGCTCATTTGAAGGTTGATCTTCCTTTGCAATATGACCAAGATTTGTCTTTATGCATGATTATTTTTTTCCATCTATAATATCATCCATGGTTTTGGTACTTTTATCAACCATGAGGCTCTTGTCTAGCTTGGTAGTTTTTTTCTCTAATTTTATCCTCAAGTTACTAATTTTAAATTCATACTTCTCACAATCTTCTTTCATCTTCAATTGACTTCTTACTTCTTCCTCAATCCTCTTTGCTTCTTCAATTTTGATTTTTAGATCTTCAATCATCCTTTTTGCTTCTTCAAGGGATTGCGACACTTTAGCCTTATATTCACTTTCTTTTTGAATTTTTGATTTTAAACACACATTTCTTCTTTTAAGTGAATGAATCTTGAATCATAAGCTAAGTGGATTTCTTCCTCAAGATAAAATTCTTTATCATCCCCATTCTTATCATCTTTCACATCATTTTATCCTCTATCGCCATGAATAGTATCTCATCTTGATCACCATAAAATTCATCATCACTTTATTTAAATCCATCATCATATTCATTGGAGTAAAGGCTCTTCTTCTGCCTCTAAAATTTATTGTTTGTTTGAACTGGTTTTGATTATAGCTCTTCCTTGTTTGTTGGTATCTTCTTCCTCTACTCATATTGTAATTTTTTTCATTGTTGTTCCTCTCCATCTTCCCATGCAGACACTTATCTAAGAAAAATTTCATAGTCACCACAATTAAAATATACAATAAAAGACTTACCTAGGTACTTACTTGCACCCTTCTTCAACCTCCTTATGAAGTGAGCTTCTTCTTCATCTACCTCACCAAATTCATCATTAGGTTCATGTATCTTATCCTTACCTCTTTGAGCTACCTTGAAAGATACCTCTTTCTTGGATGGTTTATCTTTAATCCTCATTTTGTAGGTAGTTAGAGTTTCGTGCAAATCATCCTTGGTCATTTTATCCAATTCTCTCATTTCTTTGATTAAAAATATTTTAGAATCAAACCTCATAGGTAGAAATATCAATATCTTTTTGTACAATAGTTTCCTGATCGATCTTCTCACCATTTTCACCATGGTGTTAACAATTTCTTCAAATTGAAGAAAATATTCAATTATGTTCTCTTCTTCTTTCATTCTAAGGTTTTCAAATCTTAGCTTGTGAGTTTGAAGCTTAGCCTTTTTTCACTTTGCATCCCCTTCATAAAGGCTATTTATCTTATCCCATATTTCTTTTACAAATTTGAAATGCGTCACCTTTATGAATTTACATTCTCCCAATTCACATAATATGGTATTCATAGCTTTTGAATTGTTTTCACTTTCTCTTTTAGAATCTCTATCCATAAGATGTGTTGTAGGTATAGTATATCCATCTCCCATATATTTCTAGATGTCATTTCCCAAAACACTAAGATATGTCTTCATTATTAAGACCCAAAAGGAATAATTAGTTCCATCAAACAAAAGTGCCCTATTTGATGAGAATCTATTATTTTCTTGTTTGGCCATTAGTGAACTCCTTAAATATACCTTCTAGTAGTTAGGATATTTGTTAAGGAACTCGCTCTAATACCAATTGATGAGCACATGATGATACTGAGAAGGGGGATGAATTAGTATCTAACAATATTTTACTTTTCAAAAATTAACCAATCATAAAAAACATTAAAGTAAAATCTAGCAATTAAGAACATAATGAGAGCATTGATTTATGTGGAAACCCTTGTGGGAGAAAACCATTCAAACTATTGCTTATAGTCTTCTTCTTGTAGGCTCCAACCTACTAAAATCTTCAATATCCACTTGATAGAATTATAGGCTCCAACCTATTGGAGGCTTCAATCCCCACTCAAATGAACTCCAACCCTACAAGAGGCTTTGACCTTGATTTGATAGGCTCCAACCTCCCACACAAACTGAGCTTCAACCCAACAAGAGGCTTCAAAATTTATTTGATAGGCTCTATGTTGAACATCTAGAATACTGATAGGGGGTGAATCAGTATTCCACAAACCCATAATAAAATCTAGTTAGCCATTATCACAATTTTGACTGAATTAGCAAGAGAGAACATAGAAACAAGTAAATGCAATCACACATGTGAACACCAAGATTTTTACATGGAAAACCTAGAATGGGAAAAACTGTGGTGAGGGTTAACTCACAATATATTATATCCGGATACAAAATATTATGAGGCTCACTGCCAGGACTCACTATCCTCAAAAGGCTCACTTCCAAGATACAATGATGGTGGCTCACTGCCAAAAGAATGAACTGATGGAATACATCTTCAATGTGTAGGGTTTAGTTCCATTGAAGCTTAGAATATCAAGTATCACATCACTCAACAAATATGTACTATTGATAAAGCATTTAGGCACTGGTCTTCCCTTTGTTCACTTGCTCGCACACACACACACACTTTCTCCTTCTCGCTCTCTTGTTCATCTCTCTTTTATCTTTCATCTTATATATATACACACAAGTGAATCTTATTCATCAATTAGGTTGGCCTAATTGGATGAACACAAAATAATTAAAACCTTTTTTCATCGTCACCATATAAGATTTGAACATTTTATCCATGTAGTGCAATATGTCAAGTTGGTTGTTGGTCTTCATAATATATCAAGCATTCATTGAGTCGGCCAAGACTAAAACACAATTCTCCAAACTAACAAATAATCCTCAAAGCAAATACCTTCCGGATATGAGAACACATTAGTTTCCCATCATACTACCAGTAAAGAGACTATCAACAAAACCGTAATATAAGAATGTTCACCTTAGTAGAATGCAGAGTCTCCCACACAGTATACCTCACACAAAACAATAGTACCATACAGAGTTAAACTCTGTCAGAGATAAATTTCTATTCATAGCAAAAGACGTCTCAAGATCTAGGAAATAACAGTCTGAATGAGTTAATAAAACATGGTAAAGAGATTAGAGTCACATTAGATCTTGCAGTGAGTTCTGGACTCAAATACCAACACACTGATCCATCACAAAGGAGTGTTACTAGTAGAGAACAACTTTCGGTAAACCAAGAAAACCTCCCATATAGTTATCACCATGTAGTTATTACCATGTTGACATTAATTACAACATAGGAACAACCAACACAACCATCCATACGTCATGCTCATGTTGAAAAGCTTCCAACAATATCCCCCTTTGGCTTTGATGGCAACATGCATGACAAATTTTTTTCAAGTATGCAATTGAATGGTCTAACTACTCCCCTATCAAAGCTTCTTCACAAAAGGTTTTCCTTTTGATTCTTTAACTCTCCATCTCTTTATCTCTCCCCTTTGACATCAATGACAAAGGAAGGGGTCCGGTATGAATGTACATATGCATCAAAAAGAAATCAAAAATATGAACATTGAATTAACCTAAGAAGAACCTCTGAGACTCCCCAGGATAGCCTTCCATGATGCTTTACCTTCTTCCCATGAACCTTTTGCACTGACTAGAGTCTTGTAAAATAGCTCAAGTTTAGTTAGAGACTCTATACCATCTGTTAAAGTATTGGGACTAAGATTGATCTCTAATAATTCACCAATACAGCCAAGAGCGCTAGAAACAAAAGTATGTATGAGTTTAATCATGTCTCTAAGTGCCACAAACTTCTTGATAACATTTGTTCTTCGATCCTGCAGAGAGAAAAAATTTTCCTGAAGTTGCACAATGTAGGACCACCTCTGATTATCTTTATCTTCTTCTAACCTATATGTATCTACCTGAGTGCTTAGTCGAGATTCACTCATCCTTATCTCATTTCTCATATTCAATGTATTGCTAGACCAATCTAGACAAAAGGAAAGTAGTTCATGTGCCTCTTTTTCAACCTTGTACACTCTTCAATTCCTTCATTACTCGATCGTGTGCATTCACACATTTTCCTTTGATATCATTCAAATCTTCTTCATCAGACCTAATTCTAACAAAATTTTCAAGTCTAGAGATGTAGACTTTCAAAGGAATTAATCATGCCACAAAATTCTCCACAAAAAATAGATGAATCAAAATTAGCACCGAGAATAATCTTCTACAATTCTTCAAAAGCTCTTTGAATATTTATTCTTTCATGCTCATGTTCAAGCTTACTTTCTTCTGCATCTTCTAGCTTCACTACACTCTTCCTTTTCTTCCATGTTCCAGTCATGCTACCATAGGTACTTTCTTCTTTGAGATGCTTAGGGATTTCTAAGATAATTTTAGCATATTTATCAATTTTAGCCTCTTATGTACTTCATAATCCAATCCAAATATCAAAACTAACCTTGATTCAACTGCTTCCATGTGACAAAAATCTATAGACACAAGAAAATTTATGCTTCTAAAGTATCTTTCCACAAAACTTACTAGAATCCTAGACCTTTTGTTCATCTTCATCTGAAATGTTCCAAAGAATGGAACAAGGGAAGATTTATGTGCATCAAAACTACCAATATTTATCATGAAGTTCTTGATTTGAAGGACACTGACTTGCATAATGATCACCACCACATGAGAAACATCCTCCTACTAGCCCTTGCCTTGTAATTGGATTCCTAGGGTTATCTTCATTTCTTTTGGGGTTATTGCTATTGTTATGCCTATGATCAACCTTGGACTCATTCCAGTTACAAAGAAAACTTCTATCTCCTTTCTTCTTAAAATCTCACCTTTCTTCTTGAAAGTTTTATTATTTTGAGACCAATTATACCTCTTGCAACTTTTCTCTCAGTAGGTAGAAATAAAATTTAACTTCTTCTCCCATTTGATAGCTTTTTTGTACACTTGATCCATAGTGGTAGGACTGTGTACATCTACTTCACCCTTGATTTGGGTGTTAAGACCCATTATGAACTTCCTAATCCAAAATTGCTCATCCTTCTAGTACTGAGGCATGTACTTAGGGAAGGCAAGGACTTTCTCCCCAATACCTGGACACCGTGGACTCCTCCATGCTTCCAGCTTTGGAAATTCATCATTTTTGATCGATGTATAATTGAGGAAGTCATAACTTTCAAAAGAATTCAATGAACTAAGGCCAATATCCATCTTTTTTTTCATCCACCATGTGGATGCTTCTCTTGATAGTTGGAAGGTAGACGACCTTGGTTACTTCAAAGTAGTTTCTTATCTTGAAGAATTTTTCCATTTTGGTTAACCATGCTTCAACCACATCACCACTTGTATTTCCTTCAAACTTAGGTGGTGTGACCTTCCTCATGTCACAAGATAATTCTTGAACTAATTGACCTCTTACTCTTATTAGACTTGGATTAGGACTTGTCACTCCATGATTTGGAACTTCCTGATTTGGAACTTCCTACTCTTATCTATCCGCTTAAAGTGGTACAACCATTGGAGTTTTCTCCTTCTTCTTGATTTGGAACTTCCTGCTCTTATCTATCCGCTCCCCTAACCTCATGTTCGAGGTGAGCAATCCCATCTCTTGTTTTGTTCAACATTGCTAAGATCTAATCCATTTTGGCTTCATGGTTTTCAACAGTTTGACCCACTTCCTGGCTACCTTTGAGATTAGTTCTTGTTCATACCATCTTTCAATTTGTAACCCACCTGATGGTTTCATTTTTTCATTAGCTTAAAAGATGATTTAAAAATATTTAGAACATTTAAGCATTTATGCACAATAAAAGAACTTTTACACAAGTTTTTACCAAAAAAACCTTTATTAATTTCTTAAGGATTCTGATAATCCTTTAGGTCCATAGAATGAGTATTCAAATAATTGAGGGGTGAATATCCCCCTGATTCATTTTTAGATACATAACTAAGTGGAACATATCCCTCGTACTATTGTTTGGGTTTATAATTGAAGGGAACATAACCTTCTGACTCACTTTCAAAAACATAATTTCGGGGAATGTATACCTCTAATTCACTACTATAAGCAATTACAATGACCTTAGAAAGAGAGGGTACATAAGGATCTCTTAGAATAAAAGTTGGACTAATGCTCCACTTCGTGGGCATATCCCTAAAGAGTGGTGCAAAATCAGACTTGACTGGTGAGGCAAGAGGTACAAAATTGACTGCTTCTTGCATCCTCTTCTTTACTTGCTTAACATGGGATAAGGCATGGCTGATGGTTTTTGTATCACTAAACTATATTGCGTTGTCATAGTTGGTTCCTTCAATGGTTTTGACAATGGCTTCTCTTTCCTTCTTGGATATGTGGTAGCACTCATTTCTGATCACTTACTTCCTTGCAATTTTCTTGAGATGCACCATTTTGGCATAAGAAGTCCAAACATTAGATCATCATAATGTTGGAGGAAAGACTAGCATAGTGAGCTCATAGGTTCCAATTTTGAACCTCATAGCTTTGATACCACATGTAACATACCACAAATTTACCCCTAGAATTTACTTGTTTTTAACTTGAAAAATTAAACAACATCAATGCTAAAGATCATGTTCACAAACTTTTTCCTTTTCATTATCATAAATGCAGTTTGCATATATCCTTACATGAATATAATAATCATTACATAACATCCTATGAATGAAATACATCTTTCATATACAATTTCCAAAATAATTCAACATCATAAACATATACAATATTATATCTTTCAATAATATAAAGTTCAATGTTTGAGGTGTCCACCTATGGATCTTCACTTCCTTTGTTTCACAACACTCGAAAACAAACTACATGAGGAAGAGCATCACCCAAGTGATTTTCTGCCAACCATGGACTTACTGTAATCCATCTCACATCTACCTAACTGGTAATATGGTCCTACCCTTCCATGAAGAGATTGGTATGAAAATCATAATAACACACATTTGAGTATCTGGTGTTGTGTGTCCTAGAAATCTAGTATGACCATACACTAGATCCCTTCCAACAAGCATGAATCTACTGAGTAGAAGGTAATCCTAGACCATAGTGAACCGACAAGTGTAAGTAGTGGCTTTTACATTTACTTTAGCTAAATATTCTATATAAATTTAATAATTTCACTTCCTATGAGCAGGGTCATATATTTACCCACCCTTACTTGACTTGGAAACTACAGTGACCATTGACCCTCTTAGTATATAAACATAACAAAGTTTAGCACAAAGTGATAACATTCCCATCAAGACTTCATATAACCTAAGACATGGCATAATCACTAGTTATCCCCATTACATACTTGTAATGTCTAGGTTTTAGGCATCTACCTTATTTAATTTGGGTATCCCAATCCTAGGGATTAACTCACCCTATTCTCATACTTGGTTTATATCCTTGTGAGAACATTTTTTCTCTATTCAAATAATCTTCTTATCATTAGATATAACTATCATAATATTATTTACCCCATTTGCCATCATGACACTAATTTAACTTATTGCAATCATCAAGATCAATCAAGCAATGAATTCACAATACTCTAAAATGATATTATCAATAATCTATTAATAGTGCATTTCCAAATGCTCATGATCAATTCATATCACACTCTATATTGAATTCCTAGTTCAACTTCAATCAATGAAGAACTCAAACATCCATTTATATCTTTCTATAAGGAAATGCATAAAATAATTGCACACCAATATTGCATCCAACATTCCTTTCAAAATTCATAATAAAAAGAAAGAAATGGAAATAAAAGAAAATAACAAGCATGCATGGAAATAATGTTTCCAATGAATGACTCTAGCAACTCTGCGAATAACTTTGCTTGTAGCCTCCTACTTGATCAGCTTCACAATTCAGCTTCAATTCAATCCAATAATGAAGGAAAACTCACTAAAATATTACTCTCAAATCACCCAATTATCTGCTCTTTATCTCGTAAAATGAACACTTAAACTTGCTCTCATAGAAAATACAACAACTCAAACTGGCAATATATAATTTAGCTCAAGATTGAACAACAACAAATGAAATGTAGCTCTCATTTTATAGAGAAGTCTGAGAAATCTAACAACAAATGAAATGTAGCTCTCATTTTATAGAGAAGTCTGAGAAATCTAATGCTACAGATCTGCTAACTTCTACGCCACCTTTTCCTAATCTTTTCCACATCTCAAACAGAAAATAAGATTTCAAATCCCTTCCTAATGCTTGACAGATTGGTTGGCAAACTGGGCGCCTATTTCTCACTTTGTTGGCAACAAAACTAATGTATTCTATAGCTGAGTCGAATTGCATCTATCCATTCACCTCTTTTTACTAAGTCAAAGCTTGGAAAACATGACAACAATCTGGCAACACATTACCTATTCCTTACTGTCTTCTTGTTGCAGCTTCCAAACTTCCAAATACTACGCCTAATAATGGCAACACCTCTCAAACAACAACTATGATAGGAATAACAAGTATTAGAGTTATATTATAAGTCTTCTTTTATGTGCTTTCCATCGCTATCTTAAGGCTTTCATATCGACCCATTATGCGGCCTTTACTATGAATTACTTCCAATGTTATTTGCTGCGCATATCATATGGAGACTATAATATGAGATAGCCATAACAAATGCATATATATACACATTCATTATATATATAAAACACATAAATACACATTACAATAAGTTCAATATAATTAATCATTAATATATATATTATACATAAACGCATATATATTATATACACACATATGTATACATATATTATCATAAATACATGTATATATATGTATGTATTATCATCTTTTTAATATAATGACATATAATGACACATATTATATTTTCGTGCATGGATTAGGTAGGCATTTATGTCTACATATACTCTTACATGCATATGCTCGTATGTGTGCATCATTGATTATATAACATGTATATTTAATATAAGTATATACATACCCATATTCATATAAGTATCCATTCATAATCACTCAAATATCACAACTCATCAAAAAGGTATATAACATCATGACTCAAATTGACAAGACAATCATTAAGGATTCATAAGACACAATCCCTAACATACCTATCAGTAAAAAATGATAACAACACGACTCAACACATACCGACATAGACTCAACATAGTTACTCTACCCAGTGCAACACGTGTGTGCAGATACTCAGATGATTATGACAATGGTTTCCATACCAATTCCTTCTCCTGGGTGATACTCTCCCTCTCTTTCTGGAGGGTTCGATCATTTCCTGCATCCAACTTAGTTCAACATGAACGAAGGTAGCCGATATGTTCATGAAAGTCATATTCATCATTTAAACATTAAAAGCAATCACATCATATTACATATTTATCCATCTCATTTATCCATCAAAATCTATTAAAAACATAATAATACATTATAAGCTCATTCACCCATAAAATTAATAGTATGTGGTAATAACAAGGTTTCAAACAATGGGGTGTAACCCTCTATATGTCTCTCTCCCTCTCTCCCCATATTCTCTCTCTCTCTCTCTCTCCTCTACCTATATCTCTCTGTTTCTCTCCCTCCCTCTCTC
>VDFB02103107.1:0-15072 GCA_007258455.2 Sequoia sempervirens
ATAATAGAACATGTTAACTAAGGGGATGTCTTAAGGGGTCTTAAGGGGATGTCTAAAGGGGTCATAATAGAACGTGTTAACTAAGGGGATGTTTTAAGGGGTCTTTAGGGGATGTCTAAAGGGGTCATAATAGAACATGTTAATTAAGGGGATGTCTAAAAGGGTCATAATAGAACATCTTAAGGGGATGTCTTAAGGGGTCATAATATGCCTAAATGGGATGTCTTAAGGTGTCTTAAGGGGGTGTCTTAAGGTCTTAAGGGGGTGTCTTAAGGGGATGTATTAAGGGGTCATAATATGTCTTAAGGATATAATTGATTTAACAATAATGTATGCATGATATTTAGTGATTATACACATAAACATAAAGTTTCAAAGTAGGAAACATGCACATTTAAGAAACAAAATATATAGAATATTGATTTGATACACGAAGTGTACATAGAGCATGTTTAATTTTGTAAGTATGTATGTACATATATGTCATCTCAAAATGATGTTTACAAAATTTGGATATGCCATCTCAAGAACATCTCAAACTCATGGCTAGAATGTAGTAGGTCTTCACACCACCTGATATCAAAAAGGTACAAGTAATATCAATGAAATCATCAAAATATACATATTTTAATTTATATAAAACTATCTATATGTACAGAACTCAAGTACCTGCATTTAAAAGTATTCCACACATGTTTGTAGGTTGAATCCAGACATCCTCTCCTTTTTGTTTCAAAGTATGAGATGAATGAAATGATGGCTCTAGGATACAAAAAATGACAATATATCAATTTTAACTATTAATGTCCAAGCAATATCAATATGTAATCAAAACATGTACTTAAATATAATTTAACTAATAATTACCTATTTTTACCAAGCATTCCATGTTGTCTAGGTTGAATCTGCATGGACTAGATCCTTTTTGTGATTATGCCTTAAGGATGTATAAAAGGAAAATTTAAATCAATTTCAACTAATAACACACTTGACCAATGTTGAAACATGTATTTAATGTATTTAAAAGGACTTGAAATAAAACTAAAACTATATTTACCTGTATTTACTTATTCCATTGTACCATCTGCATCCTCTCTTTTTTGCAATGCATCTATGATTGCCTCATGCTCTTCCATAGAAATTGACCATAGAAGGTCTTCCACGATATCGCTCTAGTTTTATATTTGTTGCCACCACCAAGTGTGAATAAGGCATAATCTTTTTATGTGTTTCATAGTCTTCAAATGCAGGTAGACCATTTTTCTTCTCAAGTATTTTCATAGCCAAGTGCCAACAACCACCACCGATCCTATTGGAAAACATGTTAAAAAACCATCATCAAATAAGTTCTCAAAATTTTCTTAAGGGGATCAAAGACTTGTTCTAAAAAATTGCTTAAGGGGATCTAAAACTTGTTATCATTTGAAATTTTCTTAAGGAGGTGTCTTAAGGGGATCAGCGTACCTGTTGGATAATGAAAGTCATCATCATCTTCTCGAGGTGTTATCAACTTATGTTTACTTTCCACACAACAAGCCAACCAATATTCTGTTTGCTCTTCATTCCCCTCAGGTGCAATAACAACATACACATGTCCTGCCAACAAAATTTGATTTAATAACTTGTGCATATCCATATAAATAATTTAGTATTACAAAATAACTTAATAAAGTGAAATAAAATAAAATAAATTGAATTAAAATTACCTTCTTGTACAAGGTCTGAAACATGATCATAATCTTCAGATGCAAACAATTGATTATTTTCTTCAATAGTTCTTTCATATTGATTATGTGCTTCTATAGGTGTCAACGATCTTTGCTCCCACTATTCCACCCATTCTATATTTTCACAAGCTTCCCAATCTCCTGAGATACAAAACTAGCAAAAACATGCAAGCTCCCTTGTCCAAATAGTTCATGTGCTTGCTGTTGCACTCCTAAATGAATGCCATTTAGTAGATCCACTGATTGGCTCACAATCAACTCTAGGTACAATGTTCTCTTCTTCCACCAACCAAAAGAATTGATGAACTATAGAGTAATCACCAACCAAAAGTAAATAATCTTCTATTACAACTAACCAATAACTTTTGTGCATTTTAAATTTTACCAAATCCTTTTAAATTCTTAATTGTTCTTAGCAAGAATTTCTTTTGACTAGCTCCATCATGTTCTTCCTTTACCATGCCCACCAAAACTCCACATACAGTTGGACATTAAGTTCCTTGTGAACCCTACTTAACCAATAGAATATTCTAGCATTTTTGAACTGCCTAGTACAATTATCTGACCATATGAGGTGTTCTTTCATATGGATTCCTCTTTCTCTTAATTTTTTATAAAATATACTAAAACAATATTGAACAAACTCTGATGAGTGTAACCAGTTGTCACTCAAATAAAAATGATACTCCCTCAAAACTTTTCTTGATTCCTCAGTGCTATCATCTACATGTCTATAAACAATATGGACAAACATAGCTACTTGTAATCAATTATAATATTGAGGATTGAATTTCCTCTTGTGGAGCGTAGAGTATAATTTCCACCAATCAACCACTGAAAGTATAGTACCAATTGGAAATGTGTTTCTACATGTGAAAAATTGGCCATCAAGCCATCGAGCATGTTCAGAGTGCATAACATATTTTGGTACAATTTTATTATTAAATTCACTCATAAATGCATGCACACTAACTTTTTCTGTAACTAAATCACAACGCTTTCCTATTTTTCCATCTTTTAAAGAATACTAAACATTCCTAAATCTTTTGACATCTACTAATTGTTGTCCAAAATCATGATCAACACTTTCATGCAAACAAATTCTTAAAAGTGAAAGATTTCCACAGTTAATGCATTGTCCAGAAATACAAGAACTTAAATAAAATAATTTATCGTTAGATTTTTCACAAAACAAACCTGAAATAAACTCTCTTATTGCTTCAGGTGGCATATCAATACCACAATCCTGTCTAATCATGTTAGTATGCAAGGTACAACGTATATATCGAAAAACATCATAAAAATAACAAAATTGAACATGTATTTTACAACAACAAGATATTTGTTGTTTATTAATTTTTACATACCAGGGTTTACATTTTTCAAAAGACCTTTGACTTATTTCAATATTACCAGGTAACACTGAATCGCTACAAAATTTTCTATAAAATTCAGTTTGTGTTGTATCTAATAGGTGTTTTGGGTGAGGATCGCGGACTTTGGACCCCACCCTTAATTTTAAAACATCTCTAGCATTAGATGAAACCATAGTATTATCATGCCAAAAATTTTCGAACAAAGATTTAATTTCAACACTCAATTTTATATCAGACCTCGCTAGTCGTCCACTGAAACTCCAACATTGATTGATAGGATCATTTTCTATACTTTCTCTTCTTTTTGCCACTCTTAGTAATGTTTTAGGATGCATTTTTAAAACTTCACTAATATTGCTTACCATTCTTTTATTCAAAGTTGTTTTATTAACTATAGTAGTAGTTATAGCTCTTCTTGCTGCGTTTTTATCTTTAGATCGACTATTTTTCCCAATAAATTGAATGGCACTAGCAACAATAGACATAGCATGTTTTAATGATCGATCTTTTCTTTTTGGTTTAACATAAAAGCCTAACCTATTCATTACTTTCCTCATTTTTTTCATTCTCATCAATTGCATCATTAATTGACATTGAAATGCAAATTTTTTACGATAAAAGAATTTGGTGTATATTCTATTTGCATGTGTTCTTATTTGCCTCCAAGAAATTTGACCAGGAAGATTATCGAAAACACCACTTCCAATTTTAAAAAAAGTATTTTCATTGTTCAATATCACATTCTAGATTTTCATCTTCATTTTCATCCTTTCCGTGGATTTTCATTTTCATTTCATTTTCATTTCATTTCATCTTCATCTTCATCTTCATTTTCATTTTTCATCTTCATCTTCATTTTCATTTCATTTTCATTTCATTTTTCATTTCATCTTCATTTTCATCTTCATTTTTCATCTTCATTTCATTTTTCATTTTCATTTTTCATCTTCATTTTCATTTCATTTTTCATTTTTCACCTTCATTTTTCATTTTCTTTAAAATCTGAATTAAGAAAATGATCATTTTAATTTTCACTTACAACAAAGATTCCACTTTCTTTTTGGTTTTCAAAAAATTCTATAAAGGTTCATTTCTCTGAATATGGTTAATGTCAACATCATTAAGTCCAACTTATCTCATAAAACTTTTCTACATGGAAGTTACCATTTCACTAACATGTGGATTTGGCGTGCACCTGAATTTGTGCATGTATTGAAACATTCTCCATAGCATTCAAAGAGGGATTTGAAGACATAGTAGGAATTGTTTGTATGAATGTTAATAGTGAAATTCTTCAAAATATTCAATCCAAATTGGAAGTTGAATACCTATTAAGACAAAATTCTTCCTCTTGTGTTCATCAAAACAAGTAGAAAACTACCACAATTCCACTTTAAAAATTCAGTTCTGACCTGTAAATACAATAGCTTATGAAAAATCATTCATTTTTAGTGCTCTCGGTCGTACATGGAAGTTGCAGACTTCAGAAAACTTGTGCACAATGAATTTAAATCATATAAATGGGATCCCGTTAATAACACAGGATCCCGCTTCAAATGAATCGGGATCCCGATTATAAAACAGGATCCTGTTTATGCATAAGCGGGATCCCGTTTCATAATCGGGATCCTGTCCACCGACTTCGAACGTCGGGGTCGTTGCTTAGTGAACAGGATCCCGTTTATGAAACGGGATCCCGTTACACTGACAACGGTCGGAATGTGGTTTAAACGTAACGGGATCCCGTTTATGAATAAGCGGGATCCCGTTTTATAATCGGGATCCTATTTTTTTAAATTTGAATTGCCTTTTGCATTGTGGTCGGGTTTTTGCTTAGGTTTTTGGTTCGGTAAAAGAATTGGAAGTCCGAACCTCAACTTTCAACCTGGTTTGACCTGCAAGTTGAAGGTCCTAACAATGTCAAAGAAAAATACCAACTTTGGACATATGGTTGACGACCTTTTTTGCAGAATTTTCTGACGAAATTAAAACCCATTTTAGATGAAACAATGCAGATTCTAAATATGTAATTTGTTTTGAAATTGGATTATTTTTCCTATTTTTCAATTAATTTCTTCAAATTGGTCCATAAACTTTTCAATAGCAGGGAGTTTTACTACTTTAATAACTTTTTGATCAACGCTAACATTTTGACAAGCGGATTACGAGAACAAACTGAACAGTTATCTTTTCAATTTAAAAATCAAAAATGATAAGTTTAGGTCATCTTATGCATGTCGTACATGACGATTTTTCAAAATGACAAATCTGCCTAATAAAAATTTAACAAAAAAAAAATATTCAATAAAAAATTACAAAAAAATATCAAGAACAAGCTTCAGTGAGTCATAAAACTTATCCCAAAATGATTTAGAAAAATATGATAATTTAAGTCAAAATATGGATGTCGTACACATGCATGGTATGGTAAAAAAAATGACTTTTAAACAGTGGTTTTAAGAAATGCCTATTTAAACTCAATTTGTACAATCTGGGTATTAAAATAAATTACATATTTGGAAACTAGACTCCGAGCACTACATTTTATGATTAGTGACTTTTTTAAAGATTTCATCTCTAAGTGCTTCAAATTTTAAGTTCAAATGTGTCAAATGTTGAAAATCAGATAAAACACTTCCACTTTTTGGCCAAAAAGTGGACTCAACTTCTTGCACACACCCTTTTATAACTTGCAAGTGAAGGAGGAGAGTAGTTTACCCTCACATACCAAAAAATTAGACATGCACCTCTATTTTATGGAATTGGGTCTCACTTACCTTCAGGTATATTGAGGACTCCCCTTAGCAAACCTTGTATAAGCCTAGTTAGTGAACCTTTAGGCCACTTTGTCTTTGTAGCACACCTATAAGGGGTTAGTCACAAGAATTTATTCATATTTTCCTTTCAAAAATAGAATATTCAACCACATATGCTCTCCTCTTGCACCATCATGCAATCTTGAGGATAAAAAATTGTTAATTCCTTGAGATCAATAGGACATACTAATTACACATGGGTTAAGGTATATTTGTGGACCTACAAGATCAAACACTCCTACTTGATTAGCTAGGGTGTTTATGTGTCTTCATTTTCTTCTTTCTTGTACTAAACTCATGTAACAAACTTTAGTCAAATCTTTGCATATCTAATCTAATCATAAATAAAGAAATCATGGCTTCCTTTTCTAACCAATATAACAACCAATTTGAATTTGATGATGATAGCCTTGTTGATCAAGAATAAAATCAGGAGGATGATAGTCTTGTGGATCAAGATGAATATACCAATGAATCTTTCAAGATGATATTATCTCAAGTAATGTTTCCATAAGCCTTAATCGGTCAAGTATAAAATATTAAGAGCCTATAGACCAAGGAAATCCTAGCACAAAATATTTCACTAACCCAAGTCCAAAATCCATTAGTCATCCCTATGACAAAGTAAATGATCTATTGGACTACATATTAAGGAAATACAAGGATGCCATGATTAGGTACCTTATAAGCATTAGAGGAAATCTTCCTCCAAATTATAACCTTAAACACCTAGGTAGGGGAAACCTCCAAAATCAAGAACCATACATTACTAATATTTCATTCATACATACCAATCCTAATCCTAAACACTCAAATCCCATCCACCAATGTTAATTTTAATACATGCTTATTCATAAAGATGCCAATCCATCAAATTATCGCTTGCCCTTTTCTAATCCTAGTCCATCTACCCATCCCCACAAATCCTAAATTGTCAAATTTTCCATCCATCACTATATATCCTAATCCTAGGCCATCAACACCTGTAAACCCTAATCTAATGAAGCGTTCATTTGAATCTATGTAAACCCTCAAATATCCAACCATCCATCAACCCCTAGAAGTTCTAATTCATCAACCAGTGAATCTTCTAATCTAAATGACCCATGTGTCGACACCCACCAAGAAGACATCTTTCAAGCACAAGATGGCCCCTAATGCCTAAGCCAAAGCTAAATCCAAGATGTGCTTGAGAAACTTCATGTCAAATGACTAAACAACATATCTCTTTGCATGAATCCTCAATTGGATAAACCTTTAAATCTTAATCAATAATCTAATAAATCCAATCAAATTGATCAACCTAATCAATTCAATCATCAACATAGCTATCAAAGGATGTTATCCAAGGGCTAATAGCAAGGAATCAAAATATGAATCTAAGGAGTTGTGTTACACCCCTCACAAGTATGAGAATGTTGAGATCATTAAAAACCCCTACTTGGTCATTTGTATAAATCAACCCACAACAAAGGATAAATAGTGTCCATCCTCCCCTTTCATGCCACCTATGAGATCCCAAATCCACAAGCCTCATAACATCTAAAACCATCCCACTTAATTGAAGAGCTACATTCAAGATGTAATTGATCAAGTTTGCATCAATCTTAAAGGAAATGCACCTATATTACAAAATAAACTTCAAAATTATTATCTTGTACATGATCAAACTTGTCTACAACCAATTCAAGGTCAAAGGACTCACAACAATCTCATCAATGCTAACCATGAACAAGAATCCTATCAACCCCATTCAAAAAGAATCGATATCCTATCCCTTTGGACCGACCACCTTTATCCAATTTAGTTTCCTAGCAAATAAACAATTTGAAAATCCCCATAATGCCCAACTACCTAAAAATAGAGTTGTTTCTTACTTCCAAAGTAACAACTATTCCATTGCAAATCATCGGTTGGGACTAAAACTTTATGGCCCTTACTAGGCAGTTCAATGCATGGGAATAAGTGGCATATAAGGTCACACTCCCCTCCTCGTCAATGATCCACTAAGTTTTCATGTCTCCTACAAAGGAGAGTTATTGGGTAGGTCATACAAATGTCTACATAACTTCTAGTATTAGATGAGGAGAGGACCATCTTTTTAAAACTATTTGTAATATTAGACAAGTGCACAAAGTAACTTTGCAATCATGACATTGAGAATTTTTTGGTGCAATAAAAAGGAATGCAACCTAAAGATGCCACAAGGGAGCAAACTAATATTTTATCAAACTAAAAAACTTTGTCCAGACAAAGTCTTTTAAAGGGGAAGACAATATTATGAACCCTTGTTCTAATCTATGTATTGATATGAGTCAATATTAGTTTTGGTACATATGCAGATCATAAGTCACCCTAGAGACTAAATTAGAATAAATTTATTTATCTCATATGCATGGGGTAGTAGTAATTGTGTGTAGTTAGGATTATATATATTGTATTTCTCCCACATTTATGCCCGGTGGTAGTTTTTGTCATTACCTAGAATACGTAAATTGTAATGACTTCATTCATGTTGCCAAATAACATAGCCTCCTTTCATATTAGTTCATAACTGGGTCTTCTAATTGAACTAATATTGTTGTATACTTCCTTTCATTCTCATCAATCTTCACTTCTTTATACTTAGCTTGCTTGACCATTTTTATTGCACACTGTTTATTATATTCTCATAATTCCATCTTCATTCCTTTTTAGATGGCTTATTTTCTACCATCATATTTTCATATATCTTCATCATCTTTTCATATATTATTTGACTTCCTTATTTGATATCCATTGTCATACAAATCAAACTGCTCATTCAATTTTTAAAAAAAACATATTTTTACACCATTTATCGTGCACATTTTAATTTTATAATAGACCTTGCTATTAGTAAATTAAATTATGATACAACCTCACATGTATTTTGTGCTTCCAAGACATTCTATGTATTTTTTAGATAACTACGTTAATACATCACTCATATTGTTTACATGCTCCTACCTTACACAATACTATATTTTATATTGACCTTATATTATAAGGTTCGTTACTCACGCTAATGTTTGGCAAGTCACATTGGGGGAAATTGGGGGCCACTGTTTGTCTCTTATTGCATGTTCTTTCTCTATCACGTGGTACCATAACATTGCAGAATTTTATCTCTGTTTCATTCTTGATTTTACGTGATTTAATGCCTATATATATATATATATATATATTACAGAGTCCAACTTGGTCACAATCTCATAATTACCTTACACATCACGATTCCATTCTCAGATTTACACCAGCACTGACCAAGAAAGTCAGATGTCATGCTTCATTGTATGTGACCCGACACTGAAATGGATCTCGGATGTTTTTTGTTTTCTGAAATTACTTGCATATGTAGCGTTCTTCCATTAAACTACATTAATCTAAAGCCAAAATAACCTGTATTCCTTAAACACATACTTAGATCTCTTTAAGCCCATAGCCCAAGAAGCTCTGCCTTCACGACTCTGGATTAGTCCTCTGATGATGATGACGTTAGAGACAATGACGATTCTTCCTCATCTTCATCTTCAGTAGAGTCAGTTGCATTCTCACTTCCACTGGTGATTCCTGCATCTAGAGCAGCAATAACAGCCTTCATTGCAGAATCAGGATCAGACTTATTCTGAATAAGAATTTCACATATGTCTGCAGGAGTCAGCCGTCCTCCAGATTTCATCTTCTCTTCTACAGACGTAAATAACGAGTGATGCCCCAAATTCAAGTAATTATAAACCAGTTGTTTAAAGGCCTCAAACTCACAGTAAGACAGAAGTATATGCATATCCATTCGACCACTTCTGAGCAGAGCAGGGTCAAGTCGGTCCTTGTGATTGGTCGTAAAAATCATGATCCTCTCTTCGCCGCAGCTGGACCAAAGCCCGTCTGCAAAATTAAGCAAACCAGAAAGAGTGATGGTAGAAAAACCCCGTTTAGTTTCACCGGACTCGTCCTTGTGAGACTCAGAGGGCCTCCTGTGCATTACCTTGGTGGGCAAATCAGCAGCGCAGTCGATGTCCTCGATGACGATAACAGATTTGCTCGAGGTTCCAAGCAGGAGCTGACGCAGAGCGGAATTGTCCCACACCATGGTGAGCTCCAGATCATAAACATCGTAGTTCATATAATTGGCAATGGCAGCGATGAGGCTCGACTTGCCCGTACCAGGAGGACCGTACAGAGAATAAAGCACTTCCGCCCTATCCTGGGGCCAGAAGCTACTGCTCCCAGGCAGATAAAGATACTTCTAGGTCTGTACTTTGGGGCGGGATAGGGAGGCAGGACCAGGCGTAGGAGGATGGCGAGCATACCAGAGCTTTCAAAATACACTGCGACTCTCCACCGTCGTGAAGGTAACTCCTGCTTCTTTCTGCGGTGCCTGAACTCTGAACACGCGGTCGTGCGGCTGACCAGAGCTTACCTAGCGCATGCTGTTTTTCCGGGGCAGCAGGTTATTGCTACGCCGCGCCTTCTCTCTTTCTTTTCATCGCTGTTGACAAAGTGCGTCCACCACATTTGGGCTCCCTGGAACTCATCTTTGATTGTGAGCAGAGAGGGCAGGTTAAAGACCGGCTCTGTGTTTCGCCTGGGCCGCGTAATGGACACCCTGGGGGCATTTGCTGTCGCATCAAGGCTGCTCAGATAGACTCCCACAGAACGGTATATTTCATTGGTAGAGCCGAAGTGGGAGTCTTCAAATTCAGGGATTTCTATGTTAGAATATGCACTTGAATTGTCTCGATACGACTTCCAAAGCTTGTAAAGTTGTTGAAGAAGGTCGGGCAGCGTCTTGGTTTGCAGCGACATGAGACCCATCATCGACCACAACATCGTCTTGTCCGACTCCATCTCTGCAACAAGGATTACCAGGCTGCTATCGCTTCAGGGATAAGGCAGGCTAGCTATGAGTATAAACCCTACTCAACAAGGACGATTTAATAGTTTAAATTCTGCGACGCCGAAGGTACCTGGAAATTCTGCGACACAGATCAATGACCGAAATTTCACGGGAAGGATGGGCGCTATCTATCCAGCCCCGAAAATGCACCGGGGCATGGATGGGGCATGGATGGATGTTGTCTTCCTTGATTTTCTCGCCATTCGTGTATTTCTGCCTTCCGCAACTTTGCCTCCCTAACTCTGCCATCCGTATTTACTTTGACTACACAGTACTTAGTGGCAATTCACGCCATGCTCTCCCCATTTATTGGCTTAAGCGTTTTTTTTATCTTCTTTCTATTTCATTTTAACTTGTAATGTGTTTATAAATTTTATTTTTAAGATGTAATTTTTTTATATTTAATTTCATTGATTAATAATTGAAGATTAGTTTATGTTTTTTTTTTAATAATAGTTATTTTTTTAAAAATAATTATTTTTTAATAATGTTTTAAATTTTATTTTATATATAAGAAATAAATAAAAATTAATATGGATTGTACAAATATCTTTATGGTTTTATTTATTATATATAATACATAAATTTTAATCTTTTAAATTATTTAAAGAGTATTTTTATTTATTTAATTTTATTTACTTGTTTTAATTTTAGTTCTTAGGCAAATGTTAAAACTAAAATATCCATTTTTAGAAATAATTAATTATATTTATATAATGTCAATTTATTTTTTAATATTTTATATAATGCAAATTTAATTTTAAAATATTATATTTATTATATATTATATTTATATTAAAAATTAACCAATAAAAATATAATGTAATATATGATTAATATAAAATATACCCTTCATTTTATAGAAATTTACTAACTTTATGAAGTTTTTAATAATTTGAACTTTTATGCTTATATTTATATGATATTTAATGTTTTAATAAATATTAAAATATATTATATTCAAATAATTATTAAAAGAGTGTAATTAAATTATATATATTTTTTCTAATATAATAATATAATATAATATATTTCAACAATATTAAATTATATTATTCAAACTAAATATTTTTTATAAAATTATATTATATTATAATATTTTACTAATATTATTATAATATATTTGAATTATGATATAAAAATTGTAATATATTAGATACTATAATGTAAAGAAAAATTATACTATAATACAATTCTTATGTACTAGCATATATATATTTTAATAATATATATATGTATGGAAAACAAAATTATTAGGGCTAGGGTTGGGGTTAGCTTTAGGAATAGGGTTAGAGTTAGAGATAGAATAAGAAGTAGGGTTGGGTTTAGCATTATAATTTAGATTTAGGGTGAGGATTAGAGATAAAATTATGATGAAAGGTAGGCTTTGAGATAGAGATAGAATCAAGGTTAGGGTTAGGATTGGGATTATGATTAGGATTAGAGATAGAATTAGAATCAGGGTTGGGTTTACCATTACAATTAGGGTTAGGGTTAGGATTAGAGATAGAATTAGGATTAGGGTAAGGGTTAGAGATAGAATTGGAAGTAGGGTTTGATTTAGCATTACAATTAGGGTAGGGTCAGGATTAGCATTAGAGATATAATTGGGATGAAGGATAAGGTTAGGTTTAGGGTTAGGATTACAATTACGATTAAGATTAAAGTTATGGTTAGGTTTAGACATACAATTAACATTATGGTTGTAAATAGTGTTAATATTATTGATAGGGTTAGGGTTACAACTAGAGGTAACATTAGGATTAGGTTTGGGTTAAAGTTTGTATTGAAATTAGGATTATGGTTAGGGTTATGTTTATTATTACAGTTGGGGCTGGTTAGCAAAACTATTAGGATTACAATTAGGGTTAGAGTTAATGATAGAATTATAATTTGGGTTGGGTTAGAGATATAATAAGGATTAGAGTTGGGATTGGCATTAGGTTAGGGTTATGGTAGCATTAGGATTAGGGTTATGGGTAGAGATAAATTTTGGATTAGGGTTGGGGTTAGTGTTACTATTAGGATTAGGGTTAGGTTAGGGTTTGAGTTATATAATTAAGGTTAGGGTTATGGGTAGAGATAGAATTAGAGTTAGGGTTGTAGTTAGAATTATTGAATTTTAATTGAGTCCTAACCAAAATTAAACCTTAACCCTATTTAAACCATAACTCTAACCTTGATTAAATTGTAACCCTAATCCTAACCATAATCATAACCCTAACTATCACCCTAGTTGAACATTTTAACACCAACCCTAACCCCACTCTACTCTAACCCTAACCCTGAAACTTTATTCTATAAGCCTAACCCTAATTGAACAACAATTAAGCCCTAACCTTAATTAAACCCAAATAACAATTGCAACCCTGATTGAACCCTAACCCTTACCCTTTTTTTTTTCAACAATAGTATTATATTATTTAAACTAAATATTTTTTTATAAAATTTAATTATATTATAATATATTTACTAATTATTATAATATATTTGAATTATGAGATAAAAATTGTAATATATTAGATAATATAATATAAAGAAAAAATATATTATAATACAATTCTTATAATGTACTATATTATGTTATTAATAATATATTATATTATATTATTATTAATACTATATTATATTATTATTGTATTATTAGTCTTATTTGGATAGGGATATTAATTGTTCATTGGATTGTATTTATCCAAGGGTGAAAATTAATTTACTTTTTAGAAGTTTATGTTAAATCTTTTAGATTATTAGTCTTATTTGGATAGGGATATTAATTGTTTGTTGGGTTGTATTTTATCTAAGGGTGAAAATTAATTTACTTTTTAGAAGTTTCCATTTTAAATTATGGTTCATTTTCAATTAATTTATTGATATTTGGGTGGCTCTATTATCATATTATATTAATATTATTATTTTTATTATATAATTATTATTATTGTATTATATTATTATAATATATTTTTATTATTATTTTAATATAATTATAATAATAATTATATTATAATACTAGTGAACCCATCATTTTTTGTTAAATAAAGTCTTAAAAATATTATTAAAGTCAAATAATATTATACATGATAATAATAATGTATATTATATTTAAATAATTATTTTATTAATTATTATTATTATCATATTGTTATAATATGACAATATGATAATATTATAAAACTAATAATAATAAACAACTAAATATTTCATATAAATTATATATAATAATTAAGAGAATAGTTATTTAAATAATATACATAATTATCATATATAATATTATTTAAATTTAAAAATATGTTTTTTTTATAATTTTAATATAAAAAACAGTTATAAATTTTTTCTTTATATTATAATATCTAATATATTACAATTTTTATATCATAATTCAAATATATTATAATAATGTTAGTAAATATATTATATATAATGAAATTTTATAAAAAAATATTTAGTTTAAATAATATAATAATATTGTTGAAATATATTATATTATTATATTAGAAAACTATATATAATTTAATTAAATATTTTTAATAATTATTTGAATATAATATATTTTAATATTTATTAAAACATTAAATATCATAAACATAAAAGTTCAAATTATTAAAAATTCCATAAAGTTAGTAAATTTCTATAAAGTGAAGAGTAAATGCATTTCACCCTGTCTTATCAAACAGTACTTAGATATGACGAATAACGAAATGATACGATGCATAACATTCGGTGCAAGTGATGGCATGCGGCATGCATCCATGCCCTGGTGCATTTTTGGGGCTGGATAGACGCTGCCAAATTATACATATACCTCTATAACCTATTTCTAGATAAATAGAATAACTTAGTTTTAACATTCACCTTAGAACTAATTAGATGCACTAGACATCTATACATCATCCATGGATAATACATATAATAATTATTTCTAAAAATGGATATTTTAGTTTTAACATTTGCCTAAGAACTAAAATTAAAACAAGTAAATAAAATTAAATAAATAAAAATACTCTTTAAATAATTTAAAAGATTAAAATTTATGTATTATATATAATAAATAAAACCATAAAGATATTTGTACAATCCATATTAATTTTTATTTATTTCTTATATATAAAATAAAATTTAAAATATTATTAAAAAATAATTATTTTTTAAAAAATAACTATTATAAAAAAAAACATAACATAAACTAATCTTCAATTATTAATCAATGAAATTAAATATAAAAAAATTACATCTTAAAA